>PVLA01003308.1:103334-183582 GCA_004027455.1 Hydrochoerus hydrochaeris
TTCTCTCTCTCTCTCTCTCTCTCTCTCTCTCTCTCTCTCTGTGTGTGTGTGTGTGTGTGTGTGTGTGTCTATCTCTCTCTTTCTCTCACACTGTCTCCCTATCAGGACTGAAATTCTCTGCTTCCACTATCTCCTTGATGACTTTACATAATGTTCCTCCACCTCCACCTTTGTGTTTAAATTAAAACGAAGATCTACTCTTAGGATAGGGTTTTCCTAATGGCTCTTCTGAGTGAGAGCTGCTCATGTGCTCACAACTCAGGTACATCAGGGAAAGGAGATGACATATGCATTTTCTTGGCTTCCCATAGGCACTTCCAAATCAATCTTTTTCACCTGAGTATGAAAACTTTCCTCTTTTGACTGCTATACTATCAGACTATACAGACTTCTCCCCTCTGCAGTGAAATTATTTTAAAATTATAGGGCATTGCAGATGCTAACATCTGAATGTTTCAAACTACTTCAGCCTTTACTCAGAAATATTAAAACCTTTGTTATTAAAAAGCCTCGTAATCTCTTTTCTTGTTCAATGGCCATTACCATCACCTTCACTTCTTTTTGATATTACATTTTAATGACCCTATCATGACCTTTAACCATCAGCCAGAAGTCCACACCACTAAGGAATTCCAAGAGCAGTGTTCTCCACACTGTCTGTGCACTGCACTTTTCCTCCTCACTCATTTTCTCTTCGGAAAATCTCAGTCATGACTATATATTGGACTTCTCATAATGCGATAACAAGAAATTTTATCTTTGTAGATGATAATGGCCCATCAAAGTATCAGTATGTATATGTCACCCTCCTATAAAGCTTTATTAAACTGTCTCACAGATACTCTAAAGTCAAAGCCCAAATCCAAATCTTTATTTCCATCTTCAAATCTATTCCATTTTTTAAGGTTTCATTTATCAGATTAATAACACTATTATCCACCAAAAAACCAAACATGTGAAAGTTACCTGTCATGGCTTATATCTAGATGTTTCCTCAAACCCTCATGCACCCAATAGGTGGAAAATTGGGGAGTGACTCACTCATGGGTGTGCAATTAGTCCACTGGATTAGTCCACTGATTGGCTTGGCATAGTTCTGGCTGTGGGTGATAGATTTACTAAAGAAGGATGATCCGTCCTGGATGTAGGTGACACCACCAATAGGACTGAAGCCTGGGTGGAATAAAAAGGGAAAGAAGTCTTATTGCTTCCTGCCTATCTAGCCATGAACTGCTTTTCTTCTGCCATGGCCCTCTGCCATGCTGTCCATCCTTAGAGCTATCTGACTAAATGTAGAGGACCACCTGGATGTCTCTCCTTGAACACAGAACAATTGCCTCCACTTTGGCTAAACCTGGTCCTATCTCCATGTACTGATATGTACAGAGCTGGCTAAGCTATCTCTTTTTCCCTTCAATTAGCTCTAAGCAATGTAAATAGGGCTGGCTGAGGTACTGATGCATAATCTATATGCCACTGACAGTCACTGTCTCCCCACCACAGTGTCTCCCTAAAGGGTTGAACCCAGCCAGATGCAGCCAACCATCCAGGGCTTCTAACTGGGTTTGAACCTCAAGATAAGAGGCTCTGACTTTCCAGGGCAGAAAAAGTTTACACATCAGAACTGAAGCACCAGCCTTCTAGACATTAAATACTGCTTCAATTGTGTTATGCAGGTTGGTCTTTCTGTGTATCCTTCTCTCTGCATGTTGCAGAGGTGTTTTCTGGTCTCCTAGCGAGCCCAGCTCACAGTACTCACATAGTTCCCACCATTCTCCCAGTCACTCATCCTCTAGTCACTCCCTTCTTCGCAAATTAATAAAATCCAGGTTAGGCCCTGGGTCAAAGTCTTTGTTCCGTGAACCTTCATCTGGGCTGGACTCAGGACCCCTTGACTGCCCATAACTATAAATATGCCTTAGTGTCTTTATTCTTGCCATGGGCACTGGAAGTGGTAGATTGGAATTAACTCGCTAAAATTCCAGTAATGTTTCCATGGGATTATAAACTTCCTGTACTTCAAAGAATCAACAAATATGATATCATCTCATTAAAAAGTTTTGCACATCCAAAGAAATGGCAAAGGACTTCTATCTAGAATATATAAAGAATTGAAAAAAATCAGGCCCCCTAAATTCAAAGACCCAATCCAAAAATGGGCAACTGAGATGAATACACACTTATCAGATGAAGAAATATAAATGGCAAATAATTATGTGAAAAAAATGTTCAACATCATTGATCATTCAAGAAATGCAAATTAAAACAATACTGAGGTATCATCTCATGCCAGAAAGGATGGCCATCATCAAGAAATCAATGAATAACAAATGCTGGTGGGACTGTGGGGAAAAAAGAACCCTTCTACATTGTTGGTGGGAGTGTAAACTGGTAAAAACCATTGTGGAAATCAGTGAGGAGATTCCCCAAAAAACTGGGATTAGAGGTTCCATTCAACCCAGCTATTCCCCTTCTGTGTATTTTCCCAGAAGAAATGAAAACATCATGCCAAAGCAATACATGTGCACCCATGTTTATAGCTGCGCAATCTGTAATAGCCAGATCTTGGAAACAACCCAAATGCCCATCAACCGAGAAATAGATTTTTTTAAATGTGGCATTGTTATACAATGGAGCACTACTTACTCAGCTATAAAGAAGGATAAACTAGAGGTTTTTATAGGTAAATGGATGCAATTAGAAACCATACTCATAAATGAAATAAACCAGACTCGTGTAAACACCATTTTGTCTTACTAGCATAAGAAACTGAAAGTAAATAAGACCCAAAAATTGCAATAGATATAGCGAAAGGGAAAGAAACTGCTCAAAGGGAAATCATATTATTTGATCAATTTTGCATGCCTGTATCTGGTAACCTGAGTGACTGTTCTGAAGACAACAATATTCAATATAACAACCATTGTTAAATTCCTATCATCTTGTTTTGAAATCCTGGGTCACTGTTTTTTGTTGTTACTGCTGTTGTTGTTGTCATTTGGCTTTTGGTGTTGTTTTGTTTTGTTTTGTATTGTATTTTTTATTGCCTCTTGATTTTTCTGGGACTTTTTTTCCTCTCTTCAAAATTAAAAAAAAAAAAGTATAAACTTCCCAGACTGTGACAAGGACGGGAAAAGGAATCTCTACAACTATGGACTGAAACCTCTACAAATCTGAACTAAAATAAAACTTTCCTCCTTTTACTTGTGTCAGGTATCTTGTCCCAGCAAAAAAGAAAGTAACTGTGACATGAGCCTAGCCTCCCTCCCTACTTCCTCACACCGGAATGTAGCCACCAAGTTCTATATGTTACCAACCAAATGCCCCTCTAATCTCATCTTAACAGTCACAGTAGCTTCCGCAGTCATTCTAAAACTTTGCTGTGTGCATGTCTAATGCACAGAAGGCTTGAGCCCCTTTCTCAGAAACATCATTCAGTTGCCTGAAATCACTAACAGTAAATCACTTTACTCTTTATAGATGATTCCAACCTCAGTGAGCCATTTGACCATACTTTGGGGAACAGTGATCTGCCTGGTTTTCCTGTCTTTTATTACTTCTTTTCATTCCATTCTCTCACTGGTGACAAAGTTGCTTCCTATTACACTCAGACATCACAGCACAGTCCCAAATTCCTGGTGTTCTTCCAAACTCTTCAGTTACAATTAGCATGTAACCAACTCAAAGTAGCTTAAATTAAAATAGTAACTACATATGGGTTCACAAATAAAGAATGGAAAAAGAGGACATGAAAATCACCAGGTTTTTATTAAAGTCTTAACTCCTCTGCAGGGCATGAAAGAACCTCCACAATATGGTCCCCACCATTGTCCTAGATACAAATCTGTGCCCCAAATGCACTGGTCTAAGAACCCCTGCAGCTGTAGCTCCAGGGCACCTGTCAGAGCTGCGGACCACGCTGAATCCCTGTGAGAAGGGGTGTTGGTACATCTGACCAGCAAACTACAAGGTATTTTGATTTTCACCTTTGTAATCTTTAGTGCCTCACTTGGAATAAAAAAGCAGTCTATTAATAAATAGCTGCATACTAATGATATGAATAAATTCCAAATAATAAGTAGAAAATTAAGATGCTGGAGTCCCTGTTCAAGTTTTATTATTGGTGACTTGAACTAGGGACATTTTTCCCTCTGCCTGCCAGGCCAATCAAGGTATATAATTTCCAGACCGTACTGCAGAACTGCAGCTGGAAATGTTCTGTTCTAGAATTAAAAGTAGGATTTTTCCCCATCTAGATACATAATTATATAGAAAGAATTATTTCTAACATCCTCTTCTCACAGGAATATTTTGGGCACCTAATGTAAAAAATTGTGGTTATTTGGACCTAGCACCTAACATTATTTTTATGATGATAAACTATGCTTAAACTGCAAACCATGAAATCTCTCAACACAATTTTTTACAAATTGAGGATTCCCTTTTGAAAGTATTCATTTGTTTGGCTAAACTTAGTCTCTTAGTTTATCAAAATAGTATTTACACCAGATATCACTCTTAACAGGAATATGCTCCACTTTAGAATAGCTCATCTTTGCTTGGATTTTGTAAACCATTGCAGTGTTCTGATTGCCAACAGCCAGGCAGCCACAGTCGGCCTCAGCAGCACAGGAGCTATGTACTTTCTGCACAGCCATTAACCAACCACAAATAAAGCACTATCAAACATTCTAGAAAATGTTGCTTTAATCATTTGTTACCGTGATAAATATTCCTATTGTATCAGCCAGGGTTCTGCAAAGAAGCTAGACAAATATGATATACTTACATAAAAATATTCATTTTAAGGTTTAGCTCAAGCAATTATGGTACCTGGAAAATCCATAATTTATAGGAAGATAAGTATACTGGAAATCTGGGCAGGAGTTGGTGTTGCAGTCTTATAGCAGAATTCCTTCTTCTTTGGGATGTCCTGTTTTTTACTCTTAAGACCTAAGGCCAGCCCACATTGTCCAGTGTAAACTCTTATTCAAAGTCCATTGTTTGTAGTTGTAAACTACATCTACAATATAGCTTTATTAGCAATATTTGATTAAATATCTGGGTGCCATAACCTGGCCAAACTGATATGTAAAATTAACCATCCCTCTATTGATAGGACATAAACCTGGAAATGTTTTAGTTTTTAGAATTTGGTCCTCAGCATTACTTATTTTGACACATTGATACTACCAGGATGAATTACTTCTGTCTCAATTCTCTTGGTGCTAACTTGTCCCTTACCCTTCAGTTTTGAAACTTTAAAAACTTGTATAACTATAAAAATTCAATAGATTTTAGTCACTAGGGACTTAGTAAGTGAAAAGAGTAAATGAATCTATTCTGAGATGTTTGCCAAGTGAAGAGGAAGAGGAAACGAAGGAAAAGATGAGAAGAAAGACATTGACTAAAAAGAAGGAAGAGGAAGAGGAGGAGGAGAAGGAAGAAGGACAAGGAGTGGCCAGGAGGAGAAAGTGGAAAGAACGAAGTACTTCAGAAGCTTGTGATTGCAATTAGTTGCTCACTTATTTATATACTTACAAATTCTAAAAGCACAACCCCACAAAGAGCACAGTAGCTATGAAATTTGGACTCTTGTGTGGATCACTCATTCAAACATGGGTCACAGCCCGAAACTAGAGACTGCTTTTATTGACGGCACCGCGTTTATTATTTGATGATGGTGATAAAAAGATAGGGTGGGGAGAGAGTTAGGGGTGAGCGGGAAAGTGTCCCTGAGTCACAAAAGTCAACACATTGTTTTCAGCCTTTAAAAAAAACTCTCAGAGAAACCAAACCAATCCATGTATTTTCAGTGTACTAAAGCTTCAATGATACATGCACTGAAAATATCAAAATATTTGAATCAAATAAAGACTGGTTTCATCTGGGTCTCTTCTCTAATTCTAGATACATAAACTTGAATAACATAAAGTCTCTTGCTTCACTAAGGCTTCCCTACTGAGAAATCAGAAGGAAAAATTGACCTATCACATCCATTCATTCAACAAATATGTATTGGATGAGCCAGTGTAAGTAGTTGCTGTGCCGGGCATTAAATGGTAGACAGATAAAAGATCCGCACTTGGGTTCAATAAGCCTGTAATCTAGTGGTGCGGACATGCATGGAAACACCTAAGCATTACAAGAGGCAGAATGTCATAAAGGCTGTAAACAGAGGTATAAGTAAATTTCTGTCAGCAAGCAGAAGGAATAGCATTTAAAATAAAAAGGGACAGAATTCAAGGAGGAATTTTTACAGTGTCTTTAAAGAAAGTCATGATCAATAACTAGACACAGTGGGGCAGTTAATGGGTTTAGTGGGACAGAAAGTAAACTGTGCAAATATTCAGGGAGTCATGAATGCTCCAATGTGACCAGGGAAATGCAGTAGAAGCCCTGAAGGAATCTCTTCTGTTTGTAATAGTTCGATGCTTGTTGTCCAGAACTAGCAATTCACACACCTGTCCCCCTCCCCTAAACCTGATATTTTTAGAGGGCAGAGAATTTCACTTCTCTTTAAATATTCTCCCAAGTACAGCATAGTGACATACCGTCCACCAGGCCATGTTTCTTACTGAATACCTCACGTGGGCGCGTACAAAAATGTCTGCAAGGCTCGGGCCAAATAACTGATGAAGACCTCCCCTTCTCCGCGTCCTGCTCAGAGCCTTTCTCTTCTCCTGGAGGTAAAATCAGCCTGCACAAGCCCTACAGAGGGCACCCCAGGAGAGTTACACTGCCAGGACAACAGGCTGATGGAAATGTGAAGAGGATTATTCTAGAAAGAGATAAAAGCCTCATACTAGGCAGCTTTCTGTTGCCCTTGCAAACACTTGAAATAAATCAACTCAAAACAATGAAAGGTTGTGTTCACTCATGGCCTTGGAAGCTTTGGTACATGCTGGGTTGCCCCAGTGCTTTGAGGTCTCAGACGAGGTTGTACGTCATAGCTGGAATGAGCGTCAGAGGAAGCTGCTCAACTCAGACTGTGGGAAGCAGAGAGAGACAAGAGGCCAAAGTCCCAGAATCCCTTTCATGGGCAAGGCCCTTGGCCTCACTTCCTCCCTCTCGTCCCCATGTCCCAGAGGTGCCTCTACTCTCCAGTAAATGATGACCAGGCCTTTTAGGAAATGGGCCTTTGGCAGACACTTATTGAAACCATAGCAAACTTTGACCAAGAAATATGAGTTCTTGAGAAATCAAAAACCAGGATTGGATCCTAGAGTCTGAAAAAGTATATATACATATATTTTTTAATTTATTAATACACACACGTATACATACACACACACACACACATATGTGTCCCATTTTAACCTTTCTCTCTAATATCTTGTCTACTACCTTGGTTTGGAAAGCAAATTTTGCATATAGATAATTTTTCCATCTTAAAGGAGCCCTCAGAGAGAGCTGCCCTCCTCACCCCCCCACTGCAGAAACACTGTTATTTTCCCTCCCGGAATTAATTTTCACCTTGTTCTGGGAACAGTCCCCAGATTACCTTTTAGGCAGTCATCTCTCACAGCTTATAAATACCCGAGAAGATGAAGTCCGTGGCTGGCGGCTGAAAGGAGGGCACTGCTTGAAGGCCTGATGTGAGTTGGAGGGGCAGATCCCACTGGAGAAATTCAGGGTTTTTCCCTCTGCATTAACACCTTACTGATCTTGCTTTGAACCCTGAGAGTTCCAAAAACTATTAATAGAACTGCCCTTTAAGAATAATCCTGCGTAGCTAAAAGAGAAACGTGACCTCCAAAAGAAAACGAGGGGCTGCTCTGGCTGTCCTGGGGGCCTGACTTTGAGCGTAGACCGCAGCCACGTCTTTAGTGCCTTCTGCCTGCTGCTGCTCAGAAGATAATTTCATACCACATTTTCACACCACGGTTTTGACCCCGAACGATGGCCATGACATTTTGACAAGATTTCTTATTACAGTGTCTCCTCTTCAACCCCAGATAATAGCTTTTCTAATGCACCCCTCCTGTCTTTCATAATGGTGAGAAACAATAGATAAAAGAAAGCTTGTGTTTCCTTTCTGGCCATTCCTGCCTCCTTTCCCGCCTCTGTAGGATGAGAGCACAGTCCAGGCAATTTATAACATCTGTCCAACAGCTCATCCTTGGAAAACGCGCTGCGCACTTGGGTTTCTGGCGCTGTGAAGAGGAGCACCCCTCCTTGGCCCACCTTACCATTCAGAGATAACTGCTGTGGCTGGGAGCATAGATGAGCATGGCCCAAGGCAGTGGCCATGTCCTCACTAAGACCTGCAGGTAGGACACAGGGTCCCAGATCACTGTATCTAGGAGACTCTGAAGCATGGAGCCCTTGGCTCTGGCATGGGAGGGGCTGTATGCTCCCCTATAAATGTTAAGCCGTTTTTACAAGTCCCATTTAGCAAAATGCCACAATCATAATGACATTTCCTAGAAATCCTCTAAAAGATAAGGAATATAACCAACCTTTTGTCACTGTCGTCTACTATAGTATGAGTGAGACATTTGAAATTGATGGTAATGGTCTCATAAACAGCCTGCAATTGATCAATATAAAAAGGTGATATAAAATACAAATCTAGAGCATATGCCTGGTGTTTCAAGAGAATATACTTGCTGAGGATGTATTCTACGCTTTGTGAGCTAGGCTTTGCCTAAACTTTTCAATGCTGCTAGCAGCAAAGCAGCCAAAGCCAGTACATATGTGAAGAGATTACCTCTGTGTTCTAATAAAGCTTTACTTATGGATACAGATTTGAATTTCATATCATTTTCGCATGCCATGAAATATTATTTTTCTGGGTTTGATTCTCTTCCCCCCTAACTATTGTCAAATGTAGAATCTATTCTGAGCTCAGAGACCATAGGAAGTCAGTCAGGAGGCTGGACGGGACCCATGGTATGGTCCGCTGACCCTTGATACAGACCCACAGATAAGATGAGAAGCAGAGCATGGCAGGATTCCATTTATGAAATGAAACAAAACTAACCTGTGTGGTCTGATGTCATGACACTGGTTGTCTGCAGAAGCGCAGGGACAGAAGAGGCCACGACAGGTGCTGGTAATCCTCTGTGTCCCGGATTTGGGAGCTGGTTAGTTGCATATCCCTTTTCTACCCTGAGAACCTGAGAGTTCCAAAAACTAGTAATAGAATGGCCCTTTAAGAATAATCTTGCGTAGCTAAATGAATAATCCTGCCTAGCTAAAAGAATAATTTTGCTCATTCATGATTTGCATACTTTTCCATGTGTGTTACTTCAGACTAAGTGTCACAGGCCTGGGGTACAGTGGTAGAGCACTTGGCTAGTATGTGCCAGGCCCTCCAACACCCTCCCCTAAAAACAAAGTGCAGCAAGTTTTTCCAATTAAAACAGCTTCAATTCAATCGGCTTTGAAATCAGAAGTGTAAAGTAAACTATGGTAATAAAATTAAATCAGCAAGCAATTCTTCACCATGGTCAGGTATTAGCAGAGAATACAGTATTTAGAAGTGTTTTGTAATAAAATAATCTTATATTCTTAAAAATAAATGAATAAAAGAACATACTTGCAACTGATCACTAGAGTGAAATTATTCTGTATTTATGCCCATCAGTGTATGTAAAATATCCACTAAATATAGGATTTGACTTTGGTATGGAATGTGAAAAAAATCATCTGGGGCAGTACAGAAAAGAGATTCTTCATACTGGTTCTTTCTTATATTTGCCTAGCGATACAAAAGGGGATTTTAGTTTAACAGAAGTAGATTTGGCTTCAAAATACATTCAGAATTCAACCACGTATACTCCGTTTCTACATTTGATGACAAATTGGACAAAGCCACCATCTTGTCTCATCTGATTACTGCAGTAGCCTCAGATGGTGACATTTAGCTTCCAGCTGGGTCCCTGACCTCTGTTCATTACACCACAGCCCCAGCCATGCTTTTAAAATGCTAAATCCCTCCTCCCCTGGTACCCTTCCACTGGCTCTCCTCTTAGGGAATAAGAGCCCAGTCATTAACATAACTTCCAGGGCCTCACAACTGCAGCATCATCACCTGAAACTTTGTTGGACACGCAAATTCTTGGGTCCTTTCCCCAAACCCCTGAATGGTAAATTCAGGGAGCAGAGCGGAGCATGTTTTAAGCAGCCCTCCTGCAGGAATTCCCCTTAGGGGACCAAGCCTCCCACCCACTCAGCCTCTTTGACCCACCTCCGTCTGTCTATTGCCCCCTCGGCTCACTTTGCTCCCTCCAGACCACTTTAAACATACCAAGCATGACCCAAGCTCCCGTCCTCTGCACATGCTACTTCCTCCCAGAAACTGGCCCCCGGATTCATGCAGCTTGCTCCCTCACATCTCTGGGTAAATGTATTCTTCTATAGCATCCTTCCCTGAACTTCCTTTCCACCCTAGCTTGCTTTTTATTGTTCCCCCACTTTATGTATTATCCTCTGATATATGAATAACATTTGTCTGTTCATAGCCTGTCTCCTTCACTAGAATCTAAATACTATGAAGAGAGGAGACCTTGTTATGACAAATAACCAGCGCCGAGAACATTTTCTAACATGGAGCAGACATAGTCCATAAATATTTATTTAATGAATATATTCATGCCACAGGTCTGAGGAAGAAAACAGATCAACATGTAACTCAAATGCCTACACAAGGCTCTTCTTTCTCAGACACTTATTTATGTTTGCCTATGGTGTGGACTCTCGCAGCAGTAAGAACTGAGTCTCCATAGACTCCTCTATTAGGGAAAAATGCATTTAAACTAGGAAAACAATATCATAAGCATGTGTATCTAATCAAATAAGACCTAGAATCTGTATGCTGCAGGAAAGTCACTAACCAAAGAGAACTCTCAGATCACAGTGAACAGAATATTGAGAGAGAGAGAGAGAGAGAGAGAGAGAGAGAGAGAGAGAGAGAGAGAGAGAGAAAACTTATGCCATGTGGGATAGCTCACACCAGGTAAGAAGTTCAAGGTATTTACCCAGAAGAGCAGATGCCTATGTAACAGAAATACAAGAGAGAGAAAGAGAGACATCAATAGCTATCTCCAAATATACAAGGCATTGTCATGTCAGAGAATTAAATTCCTGCAACATGAAAAGAAAAACTAAGATAAATTGGTAAAGATCCAACATTAGCCTGACTCTGTACAAGAAGAATGGATTGGTGAACAGTCTTGGCTGCCCCAAACGAAGGTAGGATGGCTCTGAGAACTGCTGACCTCTCACCGCCCTCCAGGTCACCATCCCCCTGCCTGTTCTGCCCTGTCCTCCACCGTGTCTCTGCCTCTGCAGCCTGAGGTAACCGCTCAGCACACAGAACTGCTCGGCTACTTCCCCACCTAAATGGCTTCGAAAGCATCCAATCGTCTTTAGGATAGAATCCAAACCCTCCCTCACAGCTCTACATTTTCAGGTTCATTTTACACATTCTCACTTCTGCCTTCTGAGCTTCCTCTCAGCAGGACATGCTTGCCTCACCTCCTGACTTCAATTCTTGTCAAAGCCTTGGTGACTTCCCCTGGGTGCCTGGGTAAGAGCTTCTCATTCTGCAGATCTCTGCTCAAGTGTACTTACGCAGATAGGCCGCCTCGGATGGCCTGAGATAAATTCACCCGCCCAAATCGCGCATACAAACGAAAGGTCAAACCCCCATGATGTCTTCAATGCATAAATCAGACCATTGGCACTCAGCTGTTCAAAACCCTACAGTGGCTTCCAGTCACAAGATCCTCCTCACCATAAGCTGCAGCACTTCAGGATCGGAGCTCTGCCACTCCCTACTGGACACTTGATGCCTGCTTCTGGCCTCACAGCATTTAAACTTGCAGGTTCTTCTACCTGGAATCAGTTTTTCCCAGATATTTGCATGAGTGGATGCCTTAGTTCAATCAGAATTTCCCTCAAGCTGTCACTGCCTTGGGCCATTTCCTCACCACCCCACTGTCAAACAAAGAAAGAGACTTCCCCACTCTTTCTCTAGCTCTTTTATCTCCTAATCTTTACAACCACCTAACCTCACACTACATATTTATATATTGCATTTTTTCTTTGAACAAAAATAAATATAAACTCCATGAGAAAGACACTTTGCCTGTCTCATTCTCTATATGCCTAGCCTTTAAACCAGCGCCAAGACAACACACAGAACCAACTCAACTGCAATGTGATGAGTGCATTGAGCACCCTGGTTTTCTCCGTATGATTCATCACTCTGAAATTTATCCCATTTACTTCCTCCATTGCCTGCTTACTGTGTCGCCACCCTCGAGGTAGACTGTAAATCTGTCTGAAGTTTATCTGTCTTAATCCTCCCTAGTACAGTGCCTAGCAGGAGAGGACAAAATGACAGATGAATGCATGAACTTAGACATCATTTATTCTTAGAAAGATCCCAATAATCTTCATCCTTACATCACCAAAGTATTTCTCATAAATTCTCATCATAATATCCTGCGCTTCTTTGGTCATAGCCCATGTCCTTTACAGTAGTGTATATTTCATTGCCTATGAGTCTTTCCAGCCTGCTGACTGAAAGAAATCAGGGACGTGGTCATTTTCTGTACCTGTCATAATCTCAACACTTGTAATGAGTGTTTAGCATAAAATTGCGTGTTATAAGTGTTTTCATACAAAGGACAAAGAAAGATGGTGGGACAGAAGAATAGACAGAAGAAAGAATGACAACATTTTCAGAGAGCAAGACCATTAAGACTGAATTCTTCTGAAGGAAACCCAAAAGACTACCCTAACAGGTTTCTAAATTAAGTCTTTAAGTTAGGCTGTGAGATTTCAACTGGGTCTAAGGTTCCAAGTACTTGAAGTTTTGTCAAGTATTTGTTATAGGGCCACTGCTCACACTAATGTCAAAGACACACCAAAACCTTGCGTCAGTGTTGCTCAAATCCTTCAAATATTTTTTTTGTTTGTAGGCCCTGGGGAAAATTCTGTTTTCTTCCCTTCTTGAATTGCTTTTCTCTGCCCCTGTCTTGATAAGCATGCTATCTTTGAATAAACATAAAGGATTCATATGTTTATGCCTGAGGGTCCTTTATCACCTTATCACCATTTTCTACAAAGCAGAGAAATTATTTTCAATGTCTTATGAATATGAGGCTATAAATTTTTTGAATTAAGAATTGATTAAGATTAGTGTATAAAACTGATCCACATATAATAATACATAAGGAGATGAACATCAAATATGAAAAATAGAAATAAAGTAAAATCATGTTGTAAATATTGAAACTCTACTGGAACTATGTTTTTTAATAAGAAAGAAAAATTTGCAGTGCCTTGAAAAAACAGGGGGTGTGTGTGGTGGTAGCAGTGTGTTTTGGGTATTGAACCCAGAGCCTCATACTGGCTTGGCTGTCAATGAGCTACACCTTTGGTCCTTAAAAGGTACTGAATTGCCCCTCTGCTTGTTGACTTTGAAGCCCCAGGGCAGTCCCAGGGTGAGGCAGGAAGGCTTGTCTTCTGTAACATGAACAAAGACTCAGTAAAATGAACATGTCAAAGAGAACTTCTACCTCAGATAAGTCCCCAGTCAATTCATTCTAGGAAAAACTACAATGGGCAGGTGATTATTATCTGGAAAACATCTTTCCTTCAAATCATTCACCAGTGTAAGCCTCAGTGAGTCTTCCTGCAGCAGCCCAAGGCTCCCTGGCTGATCCCACATGTGGGAGACTCTGACGCCCCATCCTCCTATGGGTATCTGCTCCCCTGTGGCCTCACTACTTCTCCTCCCTGCTGCGACCCCGAACTCTCTTCAAAGTCCAGCCTGCCCTTCTATTTAGCAGTCCCATGTGCACATCTGTCTGGTAACTCACACTCCACACACCACAGGACAAAATTACCCTGTCCCAGCCCACAAAACAAGCTCTTAATGGACTCCAGACTCTCTGTATGTCTGATTCTATTTCTATCTCTATCTCTGTCTCTGCCTCTGTTCTCTTTCTCTCTCTCTCTCTTTCTCTCTCTCTCTCTCTCTCATCGCATTTCACATCATGGAACCACAAATCCTGGAGAAATTCAAGCTTAAAAAATCAGTTAACTATGAGATGTATTAACCTTATACCCTCTTCCTCAATTTTGGACTTATTTCTGTTGACTTATCATTTCCCATCTATACCAGTCCCTTCTAATCTCTCGCCTGAACTCACTGGTAGCCATCCTTCAGAAGAGATTCAAACACAAAATTTTGGAACTTTTCATCCCAATTTATGCAGAATATACAGTCCCAAATTTCCTTTCCATTCACATAGCCAGGATAAATCCTGCCCATCGCTTAAGGCAAAGCTCAGTTCCACATTCTACATCATCTGACAAAGAGCTATAGTTTGTGGTCTGTTAGGAAATACACAGAGCACAGACACTCCCAAGTTCAGTCTATTTAATATCTATATATAGTCAAGCAAAATTATACTTCATTGCCTCTCCATAGAGACACCTAAATTTTCTCCAATACTGAACCTAACAAGGACTGGGAAGATAACTGGCTAATCCTTAGCCAGAAAGAATGGTGAGACTCAAATATGACATTCTCTGAGTTGTTTGGAAACCTGGAAGAGAAACAAGCATATCTCTGTCCCTTGAAGACAATCCCAACAAAAGAAATCTCAGCAGATAGCAAAAAGCTGATTTCTCCAATGATGATTAAGGAATAAGCCAGGAATCCTTGATTAAGACTGGGCCTCCTAGTTCCTAAATTAGAACAGGTCATAGTGGGGATGACATAGATGTTTCTCCATTCATTCCCCAGGAATCCGTACATCCAGTGTAGTTTCCTGGGAGAGACTGTGTTTCTTGCTTTATCTTGTCAAAAGAGGCTTTTCCTTTTCCCCATTCCTTTTTCTAGTCCAGAGATGAAACACTGGTCTTTGAAAGGATATTAAGTGCTAAAAAGTCTCCATTCCCCAGCAATCTTTTCAAGAAAGCATCTCACTGAACTCAGATAGAAAGCAGGAAGAGAACTCACAATATGAAGAGATCTCAGCGCTCTAGAATAATAGTTTGCCTATAGAGTTTATAAAGTCTGACCCACAGTGAGTGAAGCTGCATATCAGTTATTAATATATGAAATTGCCCACTACCACAGCTGAGGATATCAATGATTCAGACCTGTCCACTTCAATAAGCAGAAAATAGCTGAAGGAAAAAAAAATGTAACAGTTCACGCAACTAGAAAATAAGAGGGATGCCTCCGTTTCAAATCTGCTGGCCCTAGAGATTCATGATATCAGCAGTTTATTTGTATTTCCATTTTCTACTTCTGCTCTCCTGTTTAGTCAGCCTCATTCTGCAGGCCACAGCCTATGGGATCTAACCAGAATAATGCACGCTAACAATTCTACACTCCGTGACCCTCGGGGTTTGTGGTGCACAAAGAAAGAAAGAGACTTGCTCAGTTTCCCAGAAAGCCTCTGATTGACCTTGCTTTGGATATGTGCACATCCTGGAGCCAGTTACCTTGTCCAGGGGACTGAAGGAGTCCAAGGCCATCCGGGACCCTGCCATCTCAGGAGCTGGTAGGGGGTGCTGTAAACCCTACACACCTCCTGGGCATGGTCCTCTCCAATGAAGTCTTGTGTCAGAGCAAAAGGGAAGGCAAGCCAATAAGAGAAACCACACTACAGGACCACAGGTCCCTTGGGGGCTTTCTGTTTTGCTGACTTAGCATCTGTTGTTTTCAGGGGTTGCGAGAACAATTACATACAGGGTACATAATTTATGGCATTATTTATAATAGTCACCTAAGGAGTCAAATACAAAGAAAGTGCAGGAAATCTGTCCACAATGCTAAAGTCCTAGAAAATCCAGCTGAGGGCTTGGATCCTATGACAATGACTTGAGTAAGTTCAGCTGAAACCCTAGAACCCACGACAATGACCCATGCAAGTCTGTTTCATGGGTCTGTACTGGGAAGGCTCAAAGGCCAGCGGTGGAAGTTAGAAAGTGTATGCCAGTGGGGTGAAGGATCTGTGCCAGCAGGCTGAAGGTTCTGTACTAGAGCCAAGAAGCAATGCTCAAAATAAGGACCAGGGCTCCTCTGAAAAGTACCACAGCCACCCTGAGCAACAATGAGGTCCTGAGTTCCTCTAATGCTGGGAACAGCTGAGTACTTATCAGGAAGCCATTATGACAAACTTCTCCAGGAGATTAAACAGCACACATCTTCCCCTCTAGAACCAGGAAGTGATGCTCAAAGAAAAGACCAAAGCTCCCCAAAGTGAACCACAGCCATTCTCAGAAACAAAGTCCCAAGCCCCTCTGATGGTAACAGCCAAGTTCATATGAGGAGAGCTAGTATGACAAGCTCCTCCAGGAGAACCAATGGCTCCAAACAACAACACTTAGGAGAACCCACAATGCTGCTGCTTCCTCTCCGGATCTCCTTTTATGCGGGCAACTTTCCCCTGGGGGCCATCCAAGCTCAGCACCACTCTGATTCAGTTCAGCTGGTGTTTAAGTTGACCACCAGTTACCGATCCACTGCAGCAGCTTTTTTTCCCCATCCCCAGAAGTTGGCTTGTCCCTTCCAGTCTGGTCCTTCTGAATTTTGCCTCACAGAGTCAGTACACAAGACAGAATGAGGAAGGAATAAGAGGGAAAGACACGAGATATCCAGGAGTGTCACTTGGGGCAATTTTTTAAAATATAATACATGGAATTGGGAATGTGTAAAGGAATGAGTGAGAGATAAATGAAAGGTTTAAGCTATAGCTTTTGATTATTTAATATCTTTCATGTAGTTGAAGCAAACAGCAATTTTGTATTACTTTTGAGCTGCTAAACTGTCTCTTTCCCCACTTCACTGAGATTAGGCCCATTATTGCACGAACACTGCACTATATTCTACTAGTGTTTATACATCTATTTATCTGACTACATCCAAGCCTCCTTAAAGAGTGGCTATATACTATACATTCCCATAGTGCTTTGCTCACAGGAAACAATCAGAATTGTATTTGTTGAATGAATGACATGCTCTTGATGTATGATTTCCCACTCTTGAGGTACTCCATGGGAGTGGGTTTTTCAATTTTTCAAAAATCTTAAAGGTGTTTTTACAACCTCTGATTATAACACTGCCTTCAAGTAAACAAGAATTTTCTTTGTGTTTTTCATACATTCCCTCTAAAGAATTTTCTCTTTTCATCTAAAATCAAGATAGTTAAATCAATAATAGCCTTTCAAAATCATAGTCTCAAAGTAATTCAGACTTAGGAAAAGACTTGAAATACTGACACAAATTTCTTCATTTCACAGAGAAATAAATGGAGTCTCTGTGTAGTTGTTTGTTCACCTATAAACAAAGCCTAAACATTTTAGTACTTGAAAAAAAGCCTAAACTAGGTGCCTAAACTATTTTCACACCTCACCTTGCACCCTAAACATTACACTTCTCTATAGTCACATTCAGACTAAATAAGCATAATTATCCTTGCCTTTCCCATAGTTCCCTATACACAAAGTGTGTGAGAAAGATATGGGATAGTGCAATTAATTTATCTGTTCGCTCAAACTTCACATATTAAATCTTGCACGCCAACATAATAGTATGGGGTTGGGGGGTTGGGGAGTTGTATCAGTTAGGGTTCACTAGAGGAACAGATTTAATTTATAAAAAATATATTGTGGTATATATGATACATATAAAGGATTTGCTTTTAATAAGTAAGTTGCAGAATCAGAAGTAGAAAAATGCCAAATACCCATCTATGCACTGGAGAGCTGGAGAATCCAGTAGAAGGGCAAAGGCCAGCAGAGGCTGAGGTGAGCTCATGACGGACACCTGGAAGCTTCATGATGGAAGGCTGAGGAGCCTGCACTGGAAGCCTGAAAGAAGTGGAGATAAACATCCAAGGGCACAGGCAAAAACCAAAGAAGCAAAAGGCCAGATTTTGCCTTCTCTCCATAGTCAAATAGCATAAAAATTCCTACAGCTGGAACTGATAATGTTAGTTCATCAAAGTAAATCCAGTTGGAAGATGAGATTTCAAAGGATTTAGATACACTGTGTTAAATTAACCATTCCTCAAGTTAATAGTACTTCTTGGCTAACTCAGAGCTCCATAATATGAATGAAATGAAACCTCCCTTTAAATTGATTTTATTGTAAGAATACATTAGCACCAAACAAGTACGGTAACTGGGACTGTAAAGCATCAATGGAATGTTGTAGGATTTAGTAAAAGACAGTTATTTTGTCAGTCACAGAAAGAGAGACTACAAACTAGGTAAAACTCCTTTTCCAAACATTACCACCTAATTTACAATACCATGGCAGCAAGGAGAGCGATCTTGTAGATCAAGACAATATTATAAAATAATGGCTGCCATTTTTCTGCTGCAACTGCTCTGCAGTATAATTTATAAGAACCGTATTTCTCTTCTTCTTGATGGCAGGTAATAGAAAACTTTCAACAGCAAACTTGGATAGCAAGCTAAGCCCATTTGGATCAGTACATCTAAGTCATTTTTAAATGTTTCCTCAATTATCTTTTTTCAAATATTATCCCATTTCATCAAGAAGAAGGACAAAGCTTGATGATTTTTGAAACTCCTTGGTTGAAACTGAGATTTTTAGATTTAAAATGGCAATAAAATGATTAGGACCCTGTATGACAAGGCTATGGGTTCAGCTTCCACACTCAGATGCACACAGGCTACAGTTTATCCCAGTGAATGTTAAAATATGCAACGCTAAATTGTACACACAGCTGTTCCGCAATGAAACTCATGATTTTTATTAATTGACACTGTGCTCTATTTGCTTCAAATAAGTCAAAATAATTTAAAGACACCTAGAGAAAGTAAAGCGTGGTGCTTAAGAAGGAAACTGAAGCAGGATACCTGAAGAGTAAAATCAAATCACCTCACGGCATCTGAGTTGAGCTGATCAAACCTTTTGAGTTCTAAATTTAACTGTTATGTTTCTGGAATAAAGGAACAAAAGAATGGACCATGTGATAACTTTCATTTTTAGCCACTCATACCTTTTCACTCACATTTTGCATGGATCGTAATTTCTTTCTTTGTTGTTTTGATTTTTCTTTATCTCATCTTGCTTTAGGGATTAGGCGGGAGTACCAGTGATAAAAAGACAAATTCACCTTGCAATGCTGATTGGCCAGTGGCGAGGTTTCTATGTGAGATGATAGAGGAACCTCTCACTGGTCTCCATATTGGCTCTACTAATCTACATGCCCACCAATAGGAGGTAAGAGCTCCTTTTTCTTCACTTACTTGCCAGAAATTTTATTACAATTATTTTTTGACAATAGAAAAACCTATTAAACACCAAAAGTTAAGAGCTTAAACTATTGAATAAGTTAAGAAGAAGTTAACAATTATATTCTATAAATATATGGTGAATGTAACAACTCAGATTTTGCTATCACTATTTCTTCTGGCTATTGCTAAGCATGACATCTAACTTCTTAGACATTCCTCCCAGAAATAGGTAACCTGCTCTGTATTCAGCAAAGCCAAAGACACTGTCATCTTTTTCTTATATTAGGACATCTATGGAAACCACGAAAAGATATTATTCTCAGATATTTAGGTAAAGCTCCACACCTTCATTCTCCCAACAAAAACTCAGGGGGGAACTTCAATGTCCTGGGAACTGCTCTAGAAGCAAGAGAGTCAATGGTGAAGTTGCTTTTGGGGAGCTTCTTTCCATTCTAGTGGAAAAATATACACAAAAATAATAGTATAAAGGAAAGTGCTCTGAAAAAAATAAACCAGCATGGGGGAGAAAGAAATGCAGATGGTATTTTAGATATTATTAAACTTTAGGCAAACTTTTGTTTGCTATTTTCCTGGGTACTAAGAAAAATCATCATTATGGAGAAAGCTTTGGAGCAGCAGCTGACATGTGAACACCTAGGGGAAGAGCAGATCAAGCAGAGGAAGTGACATGTTCCAAGGTCCTGAGGCAGAATATTAGGAAAGAGTGCTAAGATGTAAATCAGGCTAAAGCTAGTTAAAAACATATCCATATAGTTTTATATTCTTGTCTTTACTCACTTTTAACAATTTTTTTAAACAGACTGAAGAAATAATAGTATTCTGGACTCAGCTTCCTGGGCATAATTAGGCTGGTATCTGACTGCTCAGATTCTCTCAGGCCAATTTATCATTAAATGTCTTCTAATTATCCTTAGTCATTTTTCTAATAATATGAAATTTAGTTGTTCAGTGACCAAACATGTGGTCTTGAATTCTGCTTTCCACATAAAGCATAATTTGAGAAAGTAATGATTCCCTTGTATCTGAGCTAACATTTTGAAAAGTGTCTCAAAACCATTGCCCATATTTGAAAGACAGATTTCCATCCCTGTGACAAACACTTGAGAAAAACAACTTGAAGGAGGAAAGATTCATTTTAGCTCCCAGTTTCAGCCCATGGTCCGCTGGTTCATAGTCCCAGGCCCACGGTTGCTGTGGGCCTGAGAGCAGAACATCATGGCGGCAGGCGCGGTAGAGGAAAGCTGCAGACCGGGGCTGCCGGAAAGGGAGGGGAAAGACCATGCTGATTCCAGCTCTCTTCCTGTTTGTTCCATCCGGGCCCCTGACCTTTGGAGGTTGCGATCCACATTCAGGGCAGGTCTCAGTTCGCTGTGCCACATGCCAGTTTTCCTCAAAAAGTCCCCTCGCAGACTCACCTAAATCCAAAACATTGCCAATTGAGATTAACCATCACAGGAAGTAATAAGGCAATGTCCATCCTGACAAAAGCAAAAATGTAGAACTAAGTTCATAGTTTTGGCAAAGATCAGGGCCCATTGCTCAGAAAGGAAAATAAAATCATATATATATATATATATATATATATATATATATATATATATATATATTGTGGTTTTTTCAGCCATGCAATCTTCTTATGGAATTTTGTTCAGCATGGCATGTAAAAAACTCAGGGAATGGAGCTGACCTGGTTTAAATATGCAAAACATGCTGACAGATGACTGTGTAAAGAAAAAGAAATCCTAATTGGGTATGGTAGCACATGCCTGTAATACCAGCATTGGAGAGGCTGAGGCAGGAGAATCGTTAGAAGTTCAAGACCAGCCTGGGCTACAAAGTGAGCTCAAGGCCAGCCTGGACTGCATGGTGAGACCCCGTCTCAAAAGAGAGATAGACAGAGGGAAGGAGGGAGGGAGGGAGAGAGAGAGAAAGATCCTGTTGCTGCATCCCTTGGCATAGTTTTCAAGGATTTCCATTGAATTCAGCAGCCCCTTATGTACATGCATTCCAAGGTAAGAGTTTTTGAGTGACAGGAGCTTGTAAACGTCCCCATGGGATTCACAAAATTCTCTGAGTCATTGCAGGTCAGACAGGGACAAACTCACCCTCCAAGTCACTTTCAGACATTAGCCTTTCCCATTCTGCTCTAGCAGAAAGGCATTGAAGGGGGACAGTGTCTCCACATCGACCGTGACACTAAGTAAAAGCTTGCCTCTGTGACAATGTGTTTAAATTATTATATGAGCAGACTAAGTCTCTAAATAGCTTCTATTTACTTGCTTATGACACTATCAAAATAATTTTGCCTCATAGTTCGGTTTCCTACAGGACTTAGTTAAATAATGCCAATATTATTCACTTGGATTTTTTAATCAAATATGATCATGACATGTCTGTTTCACATAATTAGAATTGCTTCTTTCAGACATCTCATGTGAAAATGTAACAAAACCAAAGCCATTGGGAAAAGACTATAATATATATATATATATATATATATATATATATATGCACACACACACACGCACACACACACAGAGACACACGTACAAGATAGATAACTATACTACTAATCTGTTAGTTCACCAAAAACAATGGATTGTGCTTTCATTGTTTGATTGTTTGATCATTTTTTTCATGCCTATATCCTGTAACCTGAACAACTACTTGAAGATAGCAATATATCATATAGTAACCATTATTAATCTATTATTTTGTTTTGAAATTCTGTTTCATTGTTTTTCTTCTTTTTTCATTTTAAAATTTGAAAAATTTCCCAGTGTAAGGACAAGCTCCTCACTATACTTTAGGAGCCTTATCACTTACAGTTTTATTTGCCCAATCTAGCAAATGCCCACCTTGATGATAAGACACACTCAAATTTAAATTGAAAATAGTCCTTTGATGTACTCAATGACATCATCATACATTTTGAAGCTCAATAGCTTGTCATTGTATTTGAATCTCCATAACACGTATATGACCACATTGAAGTCCAGATCATGTATCAACTCTTAAAAATCAGAACCCCTAACTTGCTTGGCAATTTATCTTGAAAGGGTAAAAAAATCAAGAGGTTTCTAATGCTTATAAAGAATACTACTTGTTGAAATTAAGTAAATGCCAAAATCATCAATGTATGTATCTTGAATGTTGGTCATTGTCAAACTGAATCTGGCCTTCATTAAGTCATCCTGCACAGAAAGTTGTATCTATGAATATTTACTTTTCAAAATAGTTGGAATAACCAGAATTTCAAAAGCCCTCAGCTTAGAGAGTCACCAAGGTTCAGTGTTGAGGAAATATTCTCCATGGTGTTCCAACAGGTCCTGTGACCACTTTTATTTGGAGTATCTTTCCAAGAATGGAAATAATCCAGCAAGATAGAGTTTGTCACTCTGGGGAGCAGGACAGATTTTTATGGCAGCCAGAAAATTTTTTAAATGTCTCCTTCCAACACTAGAGTTTAACAAGTTGCCCAACACCCTCTTTCTAAGTCTGGGACTTGAGATTTTCAGCTGTGACATAGACACATTACGTGCACACCATTCATCTAGGTCATTGCACATAGCCCCGTAGGACTTGAAAGACAAGAGGAAATGATATGAATATGAGGCTCAAGCTGTTTATTTTTCCATGAGTGTGACATTCTTTGTCTCTGGTCCAGGAATCTCATATCTTCTGGTTACATGATAAACGCCGACACACTAACTTGTTAATGTGAAAGCAGGGCAAAGTCTCAGGCCCTTCATAGTCCTTGACACCAAGTTAAACAAGCAAAACCAATCAAGATAGGGAAGAAAATCTAAGAACTTCTACATCTGGCCAACATGGCATATGGAGCCAAATTTATCTTCATGCGTATAACACTAGGGAACACACATGAAAACATCTGTTGTTAAACATCAGTCTCTAGATAGCACAGGACTCTGTTCTCTAAGAGAAAGAAAACAAAAGGCCAGTAAGAGTTCTATGCTGGGAGGAAGACAGCTCAGAAGAGTCTCATGGTCCTCCTAAGGTAAGGAGATCCCACTGAGAAGCCAAGGTCAGGTACAACGTGCAGGGCAGAATGCAGCAGAGGATGCTGCACAGAGAGAACTCCAGAGACCAGCAGAGGATGCCCTCTGAAGAAAATTAGTGATCCATGCATGGGTGTAAAGAAACTACCAAAGCCAGACAAAAGAACCACCCTCGACCTCACTCACAGCGAGGAAGCTTGTGCTCCCAGCAGCCAGAGCAGAAAACCACTGCTTGCCACCACATCAAGTACAATGCCCATATCCCACTCTATCCCAATCAGGGTCCTCTTGTCCAAAGTTGCCCCACTGCAGCGACTGCTGCCAGAAGCCAATCAGAGAAGCCTCACCGGTATCCTTGGTAGCATCACAAGCTTGACAATGTACAGCTCAGAGTACTTTCTGCAAACACTCTCAGAGCTTCACCCCTCAACACATCAGAACTGGGCCATCTCCTTCACTCAACTGCCATGCCATTCTTTACTACCTGTCCCCCAGAGAATCCTTCCAGTACCCTGACATTTACAAAATCTTTGTGTGTGTTTCTTTCTGTTTCTTCTTCACTTTGAGACTTCAAAAATTTTAGTCCCTGGACCCAGGTAAGAAACAAGGACCACTCCATTCTGTTCATCACCGTTCTTGCTCCTTCATGCCCTGCCCTCCCCAAACTCCCTCCCTCATCTGTGCCAAGCCCTCAGAGAACATCAGATGCCAGAAGATTGGCCCTGTGTGACTTAAATTGGGAGAACAGTACTATCATGAAAAATAAACCCAGATTTTTTAAAACATAGGTATAAAATATAAAAGTATCTAAGTCAATCTATTCATTTTCTCAGTAATGTTTTATGGTTCCTAATGGTAGCTTTTGGTATTTGCTTCACATTGCTGGAAGACACTTCATTTTTATAACTAGAGAGAGTTCGGTAGGGCAGATTTTTTAAGTCTCTTTGTTCAAGTCTGAAAATCCACCCTAAGCCCAAATTATCCTCCAAATTAAATGCTGAGGAGCATGCCAAGCTCACTAGTGAAAACAGTGTGTCATCCCAAGACAGTTTGGCAAACCCTTTTAGACTCCCACAGTCTCCTGAAAAAAAGAGAATTGCATATCACAAGACAAAACTGAAATGTTACCTGACCCCATGTTTAAGACTTGATGGATTCAAGGTGTAAACATACTTAAAAAATCACCCATTTTGTTTCTGCAACAAAAGAGTAGACTGTGTTTTACCTAGCCAATAACTCCCACCGACTATTTTGGGAAATGAAAAAGGAGTGGTTTCCTTTTCCCCAGAAAATAACATCATGACTTCTTTTCAGTACAGGGAGCTTTTTATGCCCACTCAGTTTTCCAGGTGAGTGACTGGGGTGGCCAAGCAAGTTTCATGGCCTGAACTGGGTCACATTCCCAGGATTCAATCTCTGCTTATTGAAGTGTTTTTTCTCTGCTAGGTTATATTTAATTATAACTCTCTCTGTGCTCCTGGATTGTGAGCATTGCCATGAAACTTGTGTTGGGCAGAGATAATCTTCTTTATTTTTGCCACTTGGGCAGTTGAGGTCCTTCTCTAAACAAGAAAATAATTAAAGGAACCTAAACAAAAAGAAACATCCAAGACAATCGCTCTCACCACGCAGATTAGACCAGACTAAGCACACATTAGCTGGCTGAGAGATTTAGAATTAGGTTCTAAGAAACACAGTGCACAAACCCAACCCTTGCCCTTTTTTGCCAGCAGTGACAAGCTGCAAATAATTTCAGCCTGAACAATATGAAAGTACAGATAATCTGTCTAGAAGTAGAGTTCTTGGATCTCCACAATCCAGTGCCTTTTCTTAAAATTGTATGCCGAGTGTGCGCCATTGTATGTGACAAAATTCCCTTTCTGGATCGCCCTTGATGACTTTCTTATCTCACCTGCCGATTCAAACCACAGAAGTCTATGGACCCAAAACTCTTTTTCGAAGAATAAATATTCATGTCTAGACAAAAACATTGTTGCTGGCAGTCAGACTCATTCATCCCCCTCATCTCCATCTGTAAATCCAAGAAGAATTTCCCTTTTCCCATGATTTGAGGGGAAAACTTCTGTAGCCAGAACACTGGTCCCCTTCAGGTCTCAAGAGCCGTCATTAGAAACTGACAGTAATTGGTGCTATTGCTGACAGCAAAGAGGGACAGGGCGGGCTCCACAGCAGCAGCAGCACTTAGCCCTGGCAGCGCATGCGCATGCGGCTTGCTCAGGGATGGGAAATTCAGGAAGCCCCACACTGAGCCTGCCCTTGTCATTCATGCTCTATGAAGGCAGCGGACGACAGGACTTTTGATCCAGCACTTCCGCAGAACGCTGTCTGCTGTCTTTGCCTCTGTGTACATCGCTTCCCTTCCCAAGCTGAACTGATAGGTAGCAATTCAAAGGCAATGAAAGCTGGGCTCTGATCAGTGATCCACGCCTGGCAGGTGCTCTGAGGCCTGGGGCAGCGCTCGGCTGCATGTGTGCATCCTGATAGGAGCTCAGGACCACGATGCTAATGAGGCCCGTACAGCTGAATGCATTTTCCAGCCCAGAGAAGCTCCGTGCTTCTGAGTGATAGGAATGTCTGAGGGTTCCACCGTGGCTCCCTCAAGGCACACAGCAAAACTCACCCCACTGCTGATTCTTTATTTTTCACATTCTATTTGCTCCTTAAATTGCACTTGGCTTCTTTCTACAAAGTTCTCATATTCCGTACGTTTGTGACTGCTTGAAATTGTAGTAATGTATCAGAAACTTTCATTATATTAGCCAAAAGAACACAGATTATTTGACTAGACTTTTATTGTGCCTATTCCAAAAAAGATTTTCTTCTTGAATGAGCTTAATCTTAAGAAAAGTATTAAGCAGCCACTGCAAAACATGGAAAGATCCATAAAAAATGCACAAATATAAAGATTTGTTTTGTTTACCTTATCCTGCATTCACACAATAGCATAGATTTTATTCATCATTTTAGAGGTCATTCTATTCACGCTGTCACCTCCATATCCAAATAGTGGATAGAGAATAAGATGATATGGTACTTTAAAAAAGATGATGTGGTACTAATATAAAGTTTTGTAACATTTTCAGTGTACTATACAAGCTTTTGGAAATTGAAAAAGATTACTTTTCTTCCATTAATGAGCAAAATCATCTCATTAATGGAAAAAAAGTAAACAGAACTAGTTTAATTTCTCCAAAAACAGTAACCAGCTAATCCCACTTGGAAAAGAATTTTACTTACTAGTGTTAGGTTTATTTAGGATCATGCTAAATCCAGAGACAAAGAGACAGTTATATGAAATCTGTGTTTCTTGAACTCACCCACTTACAACTTCTAAATAAGATGAAAGTTAGACACCACATAAGAGATCCAAATAAAGTAAAATAAAGTAACTACAACAGTTAGAAATACTTTAAGAATGTCAAAATACACACACAAAGGAACTTTACATTAAAAATAAATATTCATTCTCAGAAATCCAAATGTCACTGAGAGAAATACAACCAATATTCTACATTCATGAATAACACCACTGGTTTTACTCAGCAAAGATGAATTAGAAGTCTCACATTCCTCTGTAACTGAAGAAAATTCATGCAGTTACTTCATTATCACAATACTCTAAAGAGAGACATCCAAAATTCTGCCAAACCCCTGGACAAGATTAATGAATATAAGATGTAGAAATTAATATCCTAAAAAATTTTCTAATGAGAAAATTCAGGCATCCAGTGCTAAAAGATCTGTCCTAAGGTCTTTCAGTTAGGTTGCCAGAGATATGCGGTCCCTCCATGGGCTCAATGGCTTCTTTAAACTTGCTGTACTCCAGGACTCTGCCAGACAATGCCAATACAGAGGTAGTCTGCTTGCCTTCAAGGGGACTCTAGTCTCTCCAGAACATGTATATTAAAGTGGTTATAGTCATGTAGAGAAAGAGCATGGACCATACTTCCCATAGACTCCAGTCTAGACCTGAAATGGAGCAAGTGCCCGGGCAGCACTGATCCAAACTGAGAACCCCTGCATGATGGGGAACACAGCTGGTTAGAAAAGATAGGCGGTGTATCACCCAACTCCTAACCCAGGCCAAAATGAGCCAGCAGAGAGACACACCCAATAGCAATCTACAAATGAGACATCCACTATTTCAGCATGAACATTTATCAAGTGATTTATTAAGGCACGGGCTGCTCAATACCAGGTGTACAGTCAATGACTCAGGTACAGGACAATCTGAAACAAACAGAGGCACAGCTCTGTTGCCACTGACCCTGGTGTTCAGAGGCAATGAGAAAACAATGAACACAACAGTCGGCCATTAAATCTGTCTCTGTTCATCTGCTTCTATATTTCTTTCCCTAGGAGCACTGAAAGTTTCACAGACTGCTGCTCTGAGGTCCCTGACAACACCATTAGGGGTACTAATTAAGTTTCTGTCTGTAGGGATCCATGGACAACAGCTGAGATCACGAGAAGTCCACCGCAGCAGCCAACCCGGCTGGCACTTTGTTTATGGTGAGGCGATCAATGAGTGCAATTTAAGGCCTAGTAATTAATCTATATACTCCTCAGCCGAGGAAGTCCAGGATAACATTGCCTCTCAGATTGCTAAGGGAGCACTCTCTGACTGCAAGAGAAATGTTACAAACAATCAACAAATGGGATCCCAGTCATTAAAATGTTTTGGCACAATAAAAGAAGTCACCAACAGAGTGAAAAGACAACTGACAATGGGAAAAAATTATAGCCAGTTGTCCCATAAAGGACTTATATCTAGAGCATTATTAAAGTATTGAAAAAAATCAGACTTCCCAAATTTAAGGACCTAATCCAAAGCACATCTGAGATGAATACACTTCTCTGATGAAGAAATACAAATGGCAAAAAAATACATGAAAAAATGTTCAACATCACTGATCATTCATGAGAAGCAAGTTAAAACAATACTGAGATTCCATCTCACCCTAGAAAGAATGGCTATCATCAAAAATCAACCAGTAACAAATGCTGGAGGAGCTGTGGGGAAAAAAAGGACCTGTCTCCGCTGTTGGTGTTCATACAGAATGGTGCAACCATTGTGGAAATCAGGGCGCATATTCCTTTAAAAAACTAGGATTAGAGGTCCCATTCAACCCAGTCATTCCCCTTCTGAGTATCTTTCCAGAAGAACTACAAAAAAATCATACCTTAGCAATATATGTACACCCACATTTATAGCAGCACAATTTGTAATAGCTGAATCTTGGAAACAACCCACATGCCCATCAACCAAGGAATGGACAAAAAGAAAAGTGTAGTTTTTTTTCCTATAATGGAATACTACTTGGCCATAAAGGATTTACCTATTGAAACTTCTATAGGTAAATGGATGCAGCTCAAGACCATACTCATAAGTGAAATAAACCAAAAGCATATGTGTGAACATCACTTGTCTCACTAGTGTGAGGAACTGAATGAGTAAAGAGCATCCAAAATGTACAACATATATTGAGAACTGAGAAAAAACTATTCAAAAAGAAAGACAAACCATAAGAGGGGGAAGGAAAAAAAGGAAAAAGAAAAAAATATGTATACACAAGACAGTTAAGATCGTTATACAGCTAGTTTCTCTTAGGTCATTGAAAAGAAAGGTTTGTGTTAATATTGTTTTTATAAGAAATCATGCCTGTATCTTGTACTCTGAATAACTACTATAAACACAGTAATACACAGTATAGTAATTATTGTAACCATCCTACTAACCTGTTTCAAAATTCTTTTTCATTGCTATTTTTATCTTTTTTCCTCTTTAAAATAAAAAAGAGCATGTTTCATCATGGTGTCAGCCTTCCTTTTCCTTGGAAGTCAACAGACATGACCTGAGGATCATCAAGCAACCCTGCGACACAAGTGAGGTCTCCCACCACCTGTGTTCTTGTAAGTAGATCTGCTAGTCTAGATTTTTTTCATTATATCCATCTTCCCTTTGCAAATGTCTGCTCTGCCCACACAAAGCTCAACCATGGGTGTGAGCACCATCATACCACACTGACTATGGACACAGCTGTATGATGTCAAAGCCTGTAGCAAATTCCTTTAAATGGTTCACAACACCTGCTCCCTACCAGCCTCAAAGGTCACAGAGACAGCGCCAGAGGAATTCTCTCTCTCTGACCCTGGAATGCAGCCCATGCCCCACCCAGGAGAAGCACCAGCCTGATTCCCCGGCGCGGAGAGCAGCCGCCTCTGGAGACCACGGCATGGAGGCCATGGCTTTGGGGTCTCACGTCTAGGTCTGGAATCTTCACTCAACCTTCACTGGCTATGTGACTTGGGTAAGTCACTTCACCTGTCCGACCTCATTCTCCTCAGCTGTCCAATGGGAAGTTAAGGCAAACTAATGGGATTCCTGGCACCGGATAAAATGTGTGGGTCCCTGGCACTCAGGGGCCATCCAGTAGTAGGAGTTACTATTATTAAAAAGAACACGTTTCAATACTGCAGCATGTAGCTCATAGCACTTTCTTTACTGTTATTACCTTTTTTTATGACTGTATGTGTGTAGTACATAGTATTTACATTCCTTCTGGGAAGTTGGTACATGTGCATAACACATCTTGATTCCTTTTTTTATCCCTTCTCCCACTTCCCTCTCCACCCCTCATCCATCGCGATTCCCCTCCCTTTGAGAAGGATCCATTTCCTTATTTCCTATATTTTATTTTGCTCTTTATTTATACTTTACGATTCTCACATAAGAGAAACTACGCAATATTTAAGTTTGTGCATCTGACTTGTTTCATTTAACATTATATTCTCAAGATTCATCCATTTTCCTGCAAATGACTCAAGTTTACCTTTCTTTATGGCAAAGTAGTGCTCCATTGTGTACCACGCCCAGTGCTTTTCAGTGCTTGAAAGTTAAGTCTTGAAAGTTAAGTTCTTGAAAGTTAAGTGATGCCTTTAGTTACCCATGAATGTTCTCTAGAAAGGATCCTAGACATTGCTCAGAAGTCCCTCAAAGAGGCTAAAATCCATGTATAAATTCAGCCTCACTAGCCAGAACTCTGATGTCCTGTCCTCATCACTACCCTCTCAGCATTTCAGAGACAGAAGTCTAGGCATGGCCATTTCTGATGAAGAAATGTCTAATGAGTAGTAAAAAAATAAATTCCCACATTGCTCTATAAGTCCTAGGCCTTATCCAGAAGAGGTGGTTTGCCTTAAAAACACAACTAGGCACAGCCTTGCAAAATTTTAACCCAGGATGCTATATTTATGCAAAACAATACTCTTTTCCTAGGGTCCCTTAATTGGTCAAGGAGGGAAATCTGCTATTGCTATCAGGATTCCTGGATATATCATATCTGTGAGAGGAAGAAAGAGACAAATTCATTAAGTTTTATCTGACCTATAGCCAATTTTTAATGGAAACTTACATGTCAGGGTCTCAAATGGGAAGTTGTCAGTAGTTTTAAGTGCTTTTTGGTTTGACAACAAAAGGATAGTAGGAGAAAGAAGAGCTCTCTGTGGAACAATAAAACAGAATTTTATGTGAACTTAGAACAGAATTTCTCTCCCTGAATGTAGAAATAACTTGCCAGGGACCCTGTCAAAATAGAAATATAATAAAGATAATGACGAGAAAAGTACAGTGAGCTCTACAATTGCATCACAGAGGCCTCCAGGATAGAAAGTCTTCCTTGAAGGCATAACAGATAAACTAGGTCCTGAAAGATGAACAGGAATTAGACTTTTTTACAGACAGTGAAAGTGGAAAGAATGTCTCAGGGAAAGGAAACGTCATGGGCAAATGTCCCAAAACAAAACAGCAGAACACATTCAAGAGAAGATGCATAAAATGAAGCAGAATACATAAAACATCCAGTATAATATACATGAGAGAAGGAAAAGACTTGAGGTCAACAATCTGAGCAGGGTCCTTATTTGGAAACAGACTGTGAAAGATTTGCACAGACGGGGTTGTACAGATCAGTTTCTGTACCGGAAGAAGGAAACAGAATGGGAGAGGGAGGTGTGGAACTCTGATGGGGCTGCAGTAGAAGCCATGCTTGATTCCATAGGAAGCTTTGAAGCCAATATGGTCTTTCAGAATTGCCCCAAAATAAAGAAAGAGACTTTGTACTCTCCTCATTGGCCAACTACTGGAATTGGTCAACTCAGAGATACTATCTTACACAAGGCACCATCACTGGGAAAGGATAAGTCTCAAAAGCAGATTATGCTCTGAGCTGTTAGCTGACAGTGCTCCCCATCTGCTGAGGGAATTATCACATCAGTCCAGAGGGAGAACCTAACTGGCACAGTGCAGCATCCACATCACTATCTCTCTCCTTATTAGTGTTACTTGCATTGGGCCAAGTCATTATCATCTCTCACCTTGACAATGTGATGCACCTCTGAACTGGTTTTCTCTGTGCTATTGTCATTGATTTCAAATATATCCTCTAGCAAACAACTAGAACTTTGGAAAGTGTAAGGCTGATTGTGTCACTCTCTACCTTTTAATAGCTTCCCATACTCCAGTGAAAATAAAATCCAAAACTCCCAACCCCAGCCTTCTACTTCCTGGCTTTGAGGTTCAAAGCCAACTTCTTTCTTAATGAGAACTCCATTAACCTTGAGTTCTCTGTATCAGCAAATACTTTTATCTTACTTGCTTTCTTCTAATACACTTTAAGCAGCCTTTGAGAACCTGTCAGCCTCTACTACAGAGGAGAAAAATATGAGACTGAAAAAATACACAATTTGGAAGAGGAAAAGGAAGATAGACATTAAAAAAAAAGAAGAGAAACTTAAGAGAACAATAAATTTGTGTCCCGTGAAAAGCATAAAATGAAAACTCAACTGTTTTGAGAGTACTAACCCCAGAGAAAGTAGCCAGTAGTTTCACTAATGTTGTCTTTGATCTTTCACAGATCTTATTTACAAAAAAATGTTGAAAAGAAAGCATAAGAATCATCATCTCTACAGTACTGGAATTTTAACAATCCTTCATGCTTCATCTCTTCATTGGTTACAAATGTTTACATTTAATGTCATCCCAATGTTATAGCATACTGTTTATGCAAAAGTCATCTGTGTTTATGTCAACTTGCAACTAACCTTGTTGTGTTAAGTGTGACATTATGGATAATCCCAAGCAGCTATAAAACTAAAATCAAGAATATATGACTTTCATCCTATAAATTTTTGGATATAGATTTGCCTTTCCTAAGTACATTTTATAATTTATTTGTGATCCTCATAGCTTAGAATAATAAGACCCTTCACCCCATTACAAATGAGGAAACCAGAACTCCACAGTCACTGTGACTTACCTTAGTCAAATATTTATCTGAAGCTAAAATCCATAACTCCTAACTCCTTTTATTAGTCACTTTCTTTTCACTGGAGCAAAAATACCCACAATTTATAGAGGAGAGTTTTATTTGGTTTATGGTTTCAGAGAGTTCACTCCATAGTTGATTGGCTCCAGAGAGAATCAGCATGGCAGAAGGGGATGTCAAAGAAAAACTGATCAACCCATGCTATCCAGAAAAAAGAAAGAAGAAAGAAAGAAAGAAGGAAAAAAGAAAGAACGAAAGAAAGTCCCTCCAAAGTCACTTCTTTAGTGGCATATCTCCTCCAACTAGACCACCCCTCCTACTGCACATTTGGCTACAGTGTGCACCTATGATCCAATCACCTTTTAAAAGTGAAAGCTATGAACACATAAAGTATGAGGATATTTTAGATCTAAATCAAACATTCCTCCCCTGACCCACAAAAGTCTTACATCTTTCTCATTATGTAAAACATATTTAGTTCATCTCTAAGAGTTGTCAAATGCAACACTTTCAGCACTGCTAAAGGGTCCAAATCCAAAGTCTTCTCTGAGACTCAAGGCAAAATTTTAGCTGTGAACCTTGTTGAAATAAAAATGAAAGTTAAATACTTTCAACATATAATGGCACAAGATAAAAATTCCCATTCCAAAAGGATGGAACAAAGACTTATACAGGAGTCAGATTAAAACAAGACTGAAACCCAGCAAGGAAAACATTAACTCCTATAGCTGTGTGTCCAGCAACCAGAGCATATTGTGGTAAGATGTGAGTTCCAAAGGGCTTAAACAGTGCTGCCCCTACAGCCTCGCTGATTACCACCTATGTGACCTCTTTCTTGGGCTCCACTTATTGCCTGTGGCTTTCCTTGGCAGACATCCCATGTTTCTGGTAACTCCAAGGTCCTAGGGTCTCTATTACACCTTAGGTTTTATTGTACAGTTTTACATATTGCCCTCTCAGGGGCACATCATCTGACCTCTAAGGTCTTCCTTTGAAATTTGATGGAAGCCACCATGACCCACAGCCCTTGCTTGATGCCTAACTGAAATACTAGCACCGTGTAAATAACACCAAGGGTTGTTGCTGGCTAAAGCAGTAGCCAGGCCCTCTTGGATCATGGATGCTGCTGCCTTTAGTGCCTGGATGGCTGAACTCAGGGATATATTTGTTTACGTGGTCTTGAGTGAGCAAGGTATCCTGGGTCTCTCTCTTTAAAGCAAAATTTTTAAAAGGAGTTTACCTTTTTACATTTTTGAGCCTGTGATGGGTGAAGTCTGGCAAATTTTTGATATGCCTTCAAGTAATCTTGTCTATTAACTTAGCACAAAGTATTTGACTTTTTAAAAGTGTTAATATTTTCTGAAACCACACTTCTTTGATCCCTACTTTACAGGCACTTTCTTTTTGGAAAAGCTGTACTTTTTACACTTCTGGTCCTACATTTTGCTCCTGATTTGCAATGTAAATCTAGCTGACAGCAGCCATCAGAACTCACACCACAGCCTGAACATTGGGCTGTCTTCAAATTTTCTCTGCCAGATTAATTTGTCACCTTTAAATTTAGTCTCACACAAAGTCTTAGGAAAACTGTAGACAAGTTTTTTATTAGAATATAATATGGGTGCCTCTAGTTAAATTTTCAAAAGAAATTTCTCATCCATCTGAAGTCTCATGAGCCTAGACTTTACTGTACACATTTCTAACAGCACATTGACCCCTATGAGCTCCAATCAGAATCATGCATCAGGCTCTGCTTACATTTGAGAGGCTTCTTGAGCCTTCATCTCCAAAGTTTTCCAAACCCCACCCACAAGCCAGTTTTAAAGGCTTCTGAACCACAAGATCAGGTACAGTCACAGCAATGAACCCACTCTTTTATCAATTATCTGTATTAGTCATTTTTCCTATCATTGGAACAATATATCCAATGCTTGAAATTTAAAAAGAGGATTATCTGATGCAGAGTTTCAAATGGTCTGTCTGTGGTTTGCTAGCTCAAAGGCATACTCAGTATGGCAGCAGGTCATAGTAGAGGAAAGTTATTTAATCCATGACAGCAAGGAAACAGAGAAAAAGCAAGGGCTCAGGAAAGGGATGTCCTCCAAAGACACACTTTCTCCAGCTAGGCCCCATCATCTAACAGTACACTCATCTATGAAATCATAAGTGGACAAGGTTAACAAGGCTAGTGCCCTGATGATTGAATCATCTTCTAAAAGCACCACTATGAAAACATGAGACTTTCAGGAGACATTTAGATTTAAACCATTATACTCCTTATTATATTTAGCAGTAGAAGAAACAAAATAACACACATGGTGTATTCCTTACAACTCAGTGTTTTCCAAACTTAGAAAGTTATGATACTATTGCTGGCCTTTCTGACATTACTATATAAGATAACTTAAAACATTCTTAAGAAAACATTTAAAATCCTTCCAGATAAGTGGGAACATATTCCAGGGTACATTGCTACAGATAAGAATTATAAATTGGAGTGGAGAAGCTGAGAAGATGGTGGATCAATAAGCAGCAAAATAAAGAGCCTCTGTGAGAGAAACAGCTCAGATGCTGGAATAAAACATCCTGGAGAAGAGCAGACAGAAGGTGATAGATCCTCTTGACCCAGGAAGAAACTAAAGGGGAAAAAAAAGAAAAGAAAAGACAATCGTGGACAGAAGACCATAGCCAGATGCACTCTCACCAGAGCCAGTCCCATTGTGTACAAAATGGTGCTAGAATCTGAAGATGCGTGATTGTGGTGAAGTTGGGGACTGACAAGCCTGAGGGCCTCGGCAGAAGGACTCAGTCACAGAGGGGAGTGGCAGAACAGAGAACATTACTCAGTTTGGAGATCTGTACCAGCTCATGGTGAGTGTAGGGAAATCAGTCCTCCTGCAGGAGTGAGCAACTGGCCAGGCAACATTTTGGAGTCAGGCGAGATAAGCCTGGAACCAGAACTGCAGCAGCTTCAGTCAGGCACTCCTAGCCCAGAGCAGATTGGTAAGAATTGCTTGGACTTAGTCCCGCCCCTGTGTACAATCCAATAGCCTAGAACGAGGTCTCTCTGAAGCTATACCTAACCAGCCCCATATGCATGGCACATACTAACATGTGAAGACTCTCAGTGGTCAACCAACTCAGAAGGGAGGGGCCAGCCTGCCCTGGCCTGGCTTGTACTTCAGCAGTCATCAGCAGAGTGGGGAGGGCAGCAATTCCTAGCCAGCATGCTTCAGAGTAATCATAGACAATACAGGAAGATAATGGGGACCCCCATTATCCACTCATCTGGAAGAAACCAGAAACGTGACAAGAGGAAGAAACAAAAGGAAGTCTCCAACCCCCAACGCAAATAATATTGGCCCAGAAGAGGTAAACACAGAAGAGATCATGGGTTGCACATCTGTAGTGTCTGAAAAAGCAGCATCTGACATAAAGAATTATCTTTGTGACATAAAAGAACTAAAAACAGAAATTCTAAACAATTAAAGGAAGATATAAGAAAAATAATAAAATAAATGCTAAGTACCTCTCAAGAAGACACAGATACAAGAATGGAAGGGCATAGAATAAGGAGAGAAAACCAATGAAGAATATAAAAAAAATATAGACTACATGAAACACATTCAAAGAGACTACAAGGAAATTAAAAACTCCATTGAAAGCTAGCAAAACTGCTTGAAAGAAACTAAAGATAGACTATCAAACCTTGAAGACAGGTTTGCAATGTGTGATAGCAAAAGGAAAGATCTCTTAAAAATAACAAGGAACCAGGAAGTAACAATGCAAAGGCTAGAAGATGACAAGAGGATCTATAACTTAAGAATAAAAAATGTGAGTGAAGAAGTAGGGGTAAACACAAATGAAATACAAAGGCTATTTACAGAAATAAAGAAAACTTCCCAAGCATAGGAAAAGGAATGGTATACAGATAAATGAGGCATACAGAACTCCAGCCAGCTACAACCAAAATAGATCTATACTTAGACATATAAAAATCAAGATCCCAGAAATTCAACACAAGAACAGAATTATTAAAAGCTGTCAGAGAAAAGAAATAGATCACCTATAAAGGAAAACCCATCAGAATCATGACTGACTTCTTGACACAACCATCAAATCAAGAAGAGCTTGAAGTGAAGTATTCTAAGCCCTGAAAGAAAATAATCTCCAACCCAGATTGATGTACCCTGCAAAACTGTCTTTCAAAATTAACAGAGAAACAAGATGCTTCCATGACAAAGAGGAACTTGGGGAGTTCATGACCACCAATCCAACCCTACAAAAAATACTGAAAGACATTCTAGAGAGAGGGGGAAAAAAAGACCATGGTTTCAGGAACAGTGGCAGAGAGGGCTCACTGAACAGGACAGACAGTGGAATGAAGGGGAAAAGTAGACAACCAACAGCAGAAAAATAGCATGACAGAGATCAGGCAGAGAAGATTGGCCATAATCGCTAACAAGGATGACCTTGATACATGAATAAAAAGAAACACAGCCAGAGTGAATCAGGAGATAGGGTCCATCAAGATGCTATATATAAGAAATATATTTAACCTGAAAGAGGGTTTATGGACTGTAAGTCAAAGATGAGAAAACAATGCTCTATGTAACAGACAACCAGAAAAAAGTGGAGGTAGGTCACCATCAGCTGCAGATGGGCTGGAAAGACATAACACATTTATACAATAGGAAACTGCTCATCCATAAGAAAGGGAAACCTTGTGGCTCTTGTAGGTAAATGGATACAACTTGAGACCAAGCTCAGGGGTAAAATGGTTCAGAACCACCCAGGTAAATAGTGAGTTGCCTCCCTAACCTAAAAACTAAAGGAGTTAGTAGAATACAAAATGTACAATTCACTCTGGGAAAGTGAAAGGGGAGGAACTGTCTAAATAAGGAAGGCAGAGGACATTGGTAATCTTGTATCATGATTTGAAACACGTATTGCTTTCATAGCTCTGTTCAGTTTGGTTATATTCTGTTCCAGTTTGTCTACTTGTACTAGATTTGAGGGCATAGACAGCTATGCCAAAGATAGCAGCATAGTAACCACTTTTACTTTCCTATTAACTCAATCTGAAGCCCTGTATTGCTTTCACTGTCTTGTATTGACTGATTTTATTTGAATCTGTCTTGTTCGATCACTGTCTTGTCTTGACTGATTTTATTCAAATCTGTTATGTTTGATAGTATCAAGGCTGAGAGTATAGGCAACTACTCTGAAGACAATAAGATTCACCATGATACCCTTTCTGGTTTGACAATTACCCTCTTTTGAAGTCCTATAATGTCTCCAATGTTTTGTTTTTATTGATTTTGTTCCATACTGCTATGTTCAATTTTATTGTACTTGATGATATGTGCAATTCGATTAAAGATAACAAGAGACACCATGGTAACCATTGTAGATCACCTTGTATTGTGGTCTTAAATTATGTACTATGTCCATCCTTTTGTTTTGAATGACCCCATTTTGGTTTTGTTTTGTTTTGTTTTGTTTCTCATTTGGTTTTATTCTTTTCAAAAATAAAAAAATTATAAATTGTACTCAGGTGTGGTTCTACATCCCTACAATACAATACTCTAGGAGGCTGAGACAGGAGAATCACAAGTTCAAGCCCAGCCCGGACAACATAGCAACTTAATGAGACCCCATCTCAAAATTAAAAAATAAAATAAAATAAAAGATCAGGAATGCAACTCAAGGCAAACATCCTTGGAGTGGAAGGAGAAAAATTAATTGTTCATTTAGTCCCCTAAATTCACCCTCTCAGCTCTTCTCTTCTCTGGCAGAATGGTCTGATGATCCATATCAGAAGAGCTCCTTTCTAGCCTGGCTTAAATAAGGTTTGGCCAACAGATATCAAAAAAAGGAACCAATAGACACCATTACATTTCTTCTCCTCACAGTCTATGCTTTGAACTACGTTTCTGACAAGTTACATTCCTGTAGGACCACAATCAATGATAATTCCCTCTTCAAAGTTCCATCTTTCAATTGGTTTCAGTAATGTTATTTTCCCTTCAAACTTAGGGACTGTAATGGCTTCCTTTGTTGCTAGTATCTAGGTACCTCCACATCTATTATTGGTTTCTATAATAGTTAACCTCTGTGAATGGACCCTTAAAACAAACGATTTACTTTTATTTTTCTTTCTGGGAGCTACCTGACATACAGGTATATGAGCTGTATTTATGTTAAGATGTTTCATTTAAATGGTCAACATTGAATCAAGAAAGGTATATCACTCAGGGTTTACTAGAGAAACATATATAACACAAAATATACAACTGTATAAGAAATCACAAGATTGGTTTCAGCCACAGAGTCAGATGATGGAGCATGCAGAGGGTGTCTGCATACTAGGGGTTGAAGGTCAGCCCAAGGGCTGGCACTTACTGCAGTGTCCCATACAAGTCCATATCAGGAGGCCGATGGGTCTGTGATGGAACACTGAAGAATCTATGATGGAAGACTGAAGAGTCTATGACCAAAGCTAAAGAGTCTCGGGCAGAAGCCAGTCTGTGCCAAAAGCCAGGAGACCCAAGCTGAAGGCGAAGTCTGGAGCTCAGAAGAAGCAATCAGCCCCTCCTCATTTGCCTTTTAAATGTGCGCAGGCTGCTCCCCTGGGGTGAGTAACACTCACACCATCTGCCTGCCCTCAGCTTGTATAGGCTGAGGACGTTACAAACTAGGGACTCTGACCCCCTGCTGAATCATTTAAAGTTCCCACCTTCTCAAATTGACACAATGAACAATATCTTAGACCAGTAACTGATCGTTCTCTACACCCCAGGATGTAGAGCTACTGAGTCACTTAGTTAAGCTTCTAGACTTCTCAAGTTGACACAATGTATAAACCATAACAAAAGGTATATGTAAAACTATAATTACAAGATTTAATCGTATTCCTGGTCTTTAAAGAGAAGGAATGCAAGAATATAATTATAAGATTTATTTGTAATTCTTTATTAGAAACACAAGCTGAAAATAGCTTTACATCTTGGAAGATATTGCCTGTACTTTTCATCGTAAGATATTCAGGGAGTAGAACTATGAAGACCAGCTCAGGTGAAGGGAAACAACAGAGAAAAACAAATTCAGACACTTGAGAAATGCCTCCTCCTTCCCTAATCTAGGATTTTTGAAGCCATTGTAGTTCATATCTTAGAAACACCAGTCAAACAGCAGAAGTATTAATTAGACATGAAACAATGAGGTTATCAGAAAATGCCAGAATTCTATCTGAAAAATTGCTACATTGCCTGCAAATCCCGGACAGCTCAATTCAGTGTTACGGTGTTTTCACCAAAACAACGGCTTAATCACTCCATTACAAGCAAAATTGCTGTATTAACCGATAAGGCTTATGGTATACTATCCCTTATCCCTGGCAGCAGCATATAGGTCAGCCCATGAGAGGATGACTCCCAAGAATGTGTATCATAAATCCATGCTTAGAAAAACTTCTGTCTCCAGCAGCTCAGTATGTGTTTCTCAGTGACTGTGCTCACATATAGGCTGGAAGACACAAAGCCACTATGTTTTGTACAGGTTTAGGTAAGGTTATAAACCAGTACGGCCGCCAGCACCTCATCTTCCTCAGTGCACAGCTTATGGAGTGACCTGTATCTGGGTCATTTTCTGAGAACAGCAATAGACAATCATGTTAAAGCAAAGACATCTAAGCTCGGCTCCTGTAGACTGGTTACCCTTTATGCGTATTTATTTTACATTTAATAATTTAAAGGATTGCATTAATTAGATGACATTCTGTGTCAATTTATTTACTAATGCATTCATTTAATTTTTTTGTTTGTTTGTTCATTTATTGGAATTATGGAAACTAAGAATGGTTGACCTGAAACTTGCCCTAGACCCCCAAGGCCTTTCACTTCTACTACATTTGGCTCTGTTTGCTTGAACTGCTCCAAAGTACAGCATCCCTTATAACATAAAAGATAATAAATCCTACTCAGTTATACCACTATTTTTTTTTAGACAAGGTCTTGCTATGTAGCCCAGGCTCACCTGGAACTCATGGCAATCCTCCTGCCTCAGCCTTCCAAGTGCTGGGATCACAGGCATGTGCCACCACGCCCAGCTCAGTTATACTTTGAAATTGTGTCCCGTATTATATTTGTAGCTTTCTCCATGCCCATTACCCTATGCTCAACTATGATCCTCTCTCTCTTGAACCTTCTAGTAGCTCTCTAATCCATGTTCTAACCCCACTCACCTTCAGTCCCAAGCTCATTTCTAACCAATAGCAAAAGAGGTTGTTTTAAACATAACTGTGATTGCATCACCACGCTGACTTGAAAGTCCAATATTTCCCTCTGCAGTAAGAATAAAATCCGAATTCCTTACCTGGCCTAGAAACTCTGTGATCTAGCTCCTGCCTACCCCGTATAAATCCCCATCAATTGCCATGATCTGTCATGCTTCAGTGACGTGAGCCTTCTTTCCAGCCTTTGAGCAAACCAAGCACATTCACACCACAGGGCCTTTGCTTTTATCACTGCCAGTGTCCACAATGCCTTTTCCTTAGTCTTCTTCATGATTTTCCTTGTTTATCTTTCAGACCTTGAGTCTAAAGGTGTCTCTTCGCTGACCCCTTTCTCTAAAGGAACATCTCGCTCTGATCCCGTGCTTTCTATTCCATTATCTGGATTTATTTTCTTTATGATGTGCATTACCCTTGAAATTCACCCTCCCACACCTATTAAGCTCATTATTGTTTTAGACATATTGGATTATTTTCCCATACACCACCATTTATGGAAGGTATATACTTCCCCAGTCCACTGACCTGACAACCATGGGACATGGTTTGGTCAGTGGTTGGAAGTGACAATGAATTTATGGACCATGAAAAACCTCGGCAGCCTGCTTTGCTGCTGAGACCCTCAGTCCCTGTCAGAAGAGCTTGTAAACCCTACATTTTCAGCCAGGGTCTTAGAATAACAACCATGGTGCAGACCAGTACCCAGGCCTTCCCACACAACAGTCTCACCACAGCCACCCCCAGATCTGAGAGCAAGAAACAAATGCTCTTTTAAGCCACAGAGAATTTTCTGTTCTTTGTTGTCACATCAAAAATTCAATCCTCTTATCAGAGACTTTGTCATAGTCACAGCACCCAAAATGGCATCGTCTATTATTAGATGATCAATCATTACTTGTTAAAACTTACTAGTGGTGTCTGAATACAATCTAAAACTACAGAAAATTTAACTCACTGGAGGTGGCATTAAGCAGTAATATTTAAATGTTAAATATTAAAATGTGGGCAATTTTCTACACTTTTCCATTTATTGGTAGCAGAAGGTATTTGCATTCACTGAAATCAAACCAATTGAAAATCAAAACAACAGAATTTAAAGACTTTAGCAAAAAGAAGCATATTTATGCTAATTTCTCAAAAGGAGCACAAGAGTTGTGTGAAGAGTGTTTCTTAGTCTAAACCTAGTGCAATAGTCCTGGAATCTGAGTTCTCTTCCACCCAAAGCCTCCAACCACACCCTGGCACCCCCTCTTCTTCCCTGCTTTGTATTTTCACTCACACTCCTCTTGCTTTGCCTGGACACCCTCGCCCAACATCTGTACATTGTGAGATTACAGCAATTCTTCTGATGCTTCCCCTTTGCAAACTCTTTTCAGTCTTTGCCATCTAGAATTAATCTTCTCCTTGGATCTCAGAGAGTCTATGTGTACCTCCTCTATAGCATTTATCACATCCTGGCTTCTGTATGGGCATGAGGGTCTCTAATAAGCTATGTGAAGATAGGAATCATGTCTTATTAATTGCATGCTGCCCTAGAAATACTATATTCCCAACAAATATTTGTCACTTTGAAAGATTTTTCAGGTCTTCTTTACCACTGTGGTATGCAGTAGCACCAGAAAAAAGAGAATCATATACATTACTAATCAAGCTTTCTCCCAGCCTGAGGTTGTTGTTTAGGTAGTAAAGATGGTGAAAAACTGAATTCGTGTTTGCTAAGTTCAATTATGCATCATGCGTCTGGGATGTTTGCCCCTATGATTGATACCCACAGATAAGAATCTCTCAAGTTGATTTTGAAATGCTCTGTAATACAGGTTTGACTTTCCCTCTAAATAATATTTGTAACTCTTATCATTTCTTTTGTGAAAGCATCAACTTGAACATTTATGCAAGGCTGACTTGTGGGAAAAGGAATAGGCACATGCATTATTTGGTAAGATTAGAAAAATATCAAGATGCCCAACCCATTAAATACAATGTGTGATCCAAGCCCCATTCCTTTGAGGGAATAGCATCGCTCTTCTAAAGTTTAGATACACTTGAGATAGTGCATAAAGTCAGTTAAATAACCATCATTCATACTGAAATTGAATTAATTTAATGATAGTTCTTCCCTTCTGGACCTAGTAGCCCAAGAAGAAAGGTAGAGTTGAAGACAGAGGTCAGGAGAGGAAACTGCACAGCAACTAAAACTGAACTGGAGCCCAGAGCTCCTGGGACCCAAGGTGGACCCTGCACAGCAGCTGTAGGTTGAGGATCCGGGGTGTGGGAAAAAGAAAAGGCTGAAATGGAAGAGGAACAAGCGTAGTTACGTGAGTGCTAAGAAAAATTCTAAAACAATATCCAACCATTCCTGGAACAAAGTTGTGTAGAAGCTGAGTTCACACAATGTCAACTCAGATTTTTTACTTTGTTTAATTATATTAGGAATGGGGGATGCGATCAACACTATTTCCTGACTGCTTGAACCATCTTGTTCCTTGCATAGTTCCTCAGGTTGAGGAAATTCCCCCAAGGTAATTTAGAGGCTATGTTAGTACATATCAAAGGTCCTCCACAACAAGCGTCTAGATGAGCATTTGGATCTACAACAAATATTTAGAATTAGGTATGGTGATGCACTCCTATAATTTCAGCAATTGGGAGACTTAGGCAGGAGGATTACCATGAGTTGGGGGCCAGCTACATGCGCAAGTTTATAAGCCAACCTGCTCTACATAGTGAGACCCTGTCTCAAAAAAATATTTTAAAAATAAATAAATAAATAAGACGAATATTTAGAATGAAAATTTAGTATCACCCAAATAGACATGACTTCCTCTTGACTTCAGTTCAATCAGTTGAAACTTTGTCACACTCCAGAAATGGACATTAGAAATAAGTGAGATGTGTTTGCTGTCCTCAAAGAGCTAGCAATCAAGGAATAGAGATGGACAGAGACAGCCAAATATGAAAGTGTTGGCAATAGGGGGAAAGTAAGGTGGTACCCCCTACAGAGTCCTTGGTCTGGGGGATCCCCTTTAGTTTCTTCCAGCATAATAGTTGCCTGTGGCAACAGACTAACTGTACATATATGTGAGGACAGAACTTGCACAGCCTCCCTTACCATACTGAACAACTTGGAGGTTCTTCTCTAGGGACTAGGAAGCTGTGAGAGAGTTGTTAAGTATAGGAATGCCATGGTTACATCAGTGGTTCATGGGTTGACATGCACACATGAGGGAGATGAAATCTAATTAGGAAGCTGTAGTGTAAAGAAAGATGTGACAGAGGTAGGATAACAGGTTCAAAAAGGACCACAACGTTAAGTGAAATAAAACAGACACACATGCTTAAATATTGCATGGTTTTTCTTACATGAGAAATCCAAATTATAAATAAAGAACAAAATAAAAAATGGATAATAGGAAGTAAGGAACTAGATCTTTCCAAATGGAAAGGGGATCAAGAAGTGAAGGGGGAGAAGGGGATGTAAAAGGAATTAAGATGAGTGGTGTTCACATACCAACTCCCCACAAGGAATGCAAACATTGTTATGGTTTATGTTCAGATGCCTCCCTCAAGCCTCATGCAATCATGGATGCAGCCAAATCTAGTGTTTGTGACTGGTTCATTTTCTAGTGCTAGGATTAGTGGTCTGAGTGCTGCACCTGCCAGAGGAGGAGTCAGCATACAGTATTACAGTGGGAAGAAGGCATGACTCTCTCTTTTGCTGTTATTTGCTGTTTGTAGCTGCCATGAACCTCTGCTCCTCAGCCATGTCATTTTGCCTTGGAGCCAACTGAGTATGCAATGAAGCCTCCAATCTGTAAGAAATAAACCTTCCTTTCCCTAATTTTGGGCATCAGGTATTGTCTCAACAACCAGAGAGAAAAATAACTAAGACAAACATTACATATTGCAAATATCTATTAATAATCAAATAAAAATCAAGCAAAAAAGAGACAGTCAATTTGCCAGCAATGTTCTGGCTCTTAGGAAAGTTGTGGGCTCACTGGTATTTCCTACATTCTTATAGAAAGTGTTCATATATAACATACACTTTTTCTCTGTTAACTATTTAATTTAATGGATGATAAAGCAGAGTTGTAGGCTACAGGATATTTATGTGTTGAAATGTGAGAGAGAAAGTAGAACTAGAATGAGGATCATCCAATATACTCACACATGTCCTACTCTGAACAAGAACACCAAGCTGACAACAGGGGAACTGAGGGATAATATCCAGCTTGTGATTTGCTTATCGAGTAGGATCTGTGTGTGCCCAGAAGAGAGTTAGCTCTTTCTAGTTTCCATTGGAAACACGAGTGGCAACCTTGCTGGGATAACTCCTGGTTTTCTATCTTAAAAGCATGGATGAAGGGTAATTTCATTAACAGTACCTGGAATACTGGAATGGGGCCATCCTTGGGGAGCACTGGGAAAAAGAGAAAAAATACAAAATAGATTTTAGGCTACAGGAGATACCCACCAGGAATGTGCATCTATGAATCTCAAGCAAGTAGCAAAAGTCAAGGCTGAATACAGAGGTCAGTGGTCCATGTAGGAATTACCAGAACTGAGCATCATTTAATCTAGCAAAGAAAAGCCCAAGAAAATCATCTTTCAGGTCTATTGTTCTGACTAGAGGTTTAACCTGCCCTAATATTTCATTTCAATGACATCTTGTTGCAATTACAGTTTTCCCGAAAACTTAACCTGTTTTTTAGCAAACATCCTATTCTACCCCCTAAGCATCAGGAAACCCATCACTCATAAGCATTAAGGCTTGTAACACTGTCCTTATCTCTTCTTGAAAAACAACTGATTGCCTGTCACAGACTTACACTTTCCAAAATAGGTTCTGTAAAAGGTATTTTATCATAAGCATTGCTTCAGTCAACCACAGAAGTATCTACACCTCATGTTTCAAGATACATTCAATTCAAAACTGAAAGTTAAGCCTGTGTCTGTAGCACTTTTGTCCTTTCACCACTATGGAAAATGGATTTTTTATATAATAATTTTGGTGACATCCTTGCCATTCAAATGGTCTCAACACTTTTTTAAGTAACATTTACACAATAATGTCTTATTAGGGTAAGGGAAGAAGTCCAAAGAGGATTTCTAAAGTAGTCTAAAGTACTTCCAATAAAACTAGCCATAAAGGTTTTAATGGGTGGGTTTAGAGTCAAACCACTTGTTTATCTGACTAATTTTTGGTGTGGCTTTTAACACTGTTAGTTAACTTCCTTATGAAGACAGAGAAGAGTCCATGTAAGGGCCTTGAGAACTGAAAAAAGAGTAAGACATTATCCCTACACTTGAGACGCTCAAGCCACCAGATTAGAAAGAGCAAAATATTCTACATAACTGATTGACAATTTTTCTAGATCTGATTATATGAGAAAAGAGAAAGAGGTTTCCATCATAATTAAAATTTAATTTTAATTTTACTCAACAAGGGTACTTCATAATCTAATTTATTACATCTTTTTGTCCTACCTTCCCTAAGATTTTAATTTTAAAATTCCAAAATAAAACAGGCTTACATGACTTATTATTTATGACATTTTAATATAGTTATCACTACTCAGGGTCAATGCCATATAAAAAATAATAAATTATGTGTCCAAGAAGGCTACAGTTCATAATTCTTACTCCTTTTACTGTCAGTGAGCTCTGTATAGATTTTCAGGGACAAACTAGCAATGAAGGTCTATTATGGAGATTCAACCTTCATCATCACCTTATGACTCAGAAACTCCCAGATTTTCAATACTGAATCACAAATTGATTTGAAACTACAATTATTTTTATTTGACTCACATGATTATATTTTGAAAAATAAAATGAAAAATCCGATATAGTACATCATGTCGTTTAATCTCCTTGGAAATAATGGAAAATTTTCCTTGTCTAACTCATTCAACAAATAATAATTGTGCACGTACACTTTGCCAGGCATTTTATTAGTTGAGAATTCTGTCTACACTGGTGAATAATGCGGTCCCTAACCTCTTTGAAGTATAGTATATTTGTATCCATCACATTTCTTTTTAAGAGTTTATGAACTCTCAAAAAAAGGCCCTAGTTGATTATCTGCTGAAATGATTTCTGGGGAAAAGAAATTGAAAGTCAAAACTATTTTCCAAGATGTAAATTATCCTAAGAAAAGTTTATTTTAGTAGAGTCATAACTCATGACATAACATAACCAAAGAAGGTTACACAGAATAACCCATGAGTAGTTCAATTTGAAATAAGTTTATTGTATATTCTGATAGTTATTATAATGTGGTTCAAAGGCTACAGAAAACACAATATATTTCACAAATACAAAACTGGAAAGTGCTAGTAGAAGAGGTAAAGTTTAAGGAGTAGATGGACCATTTTCCTAACAACTGCAAAATATTTCAAATTGTTTCATTTCTTTCTATTCCAGGTTCTACAGCCATTCTTGCCATTTTCTCCATAGACCCAAAGACAATGATCTAGCCCTGGTTTTTTCTATCTTCTCAAACATGTTAGATGTATTTTACCTTTACATTTGTTTCCTAATCCTTATTAAACTTTCCCTTAATTCATCTAAGCAATTTCTCTCCCTCTCTTACACACACACACACACCCCTTGCATTTATCTTTTCCTCTACTCAATATCAAAAGAACCTGAATTACAGGTATGATTATAAGAAATTTTAAAAATCAAGGAAAGAATTACTCCTAAAGACTTTTAGTTAAATAAAATATAAAACATGATCACAATCAGCAGCAATTTTAAGCAGGTTTTATGTTCATGATAGACCTGGTTGTCCCATTTCTTAAATCAACAAGAAATCAGCTAAAAAAAAAAAACTGTGCGTCATTGTCTTGTGTTGTTATCGTTGTTTGGGGTGCTTGGGTTTTCTTCTCTTTTCAACTTATATTTTGCACACACTGTTCAGAATGCAGCATTGCACATTTGGCACCTCATTCCTATTGACCCTGGGGAGGATATATGCACCACCTTACTGAGCATATTACATGAACAAAAGGTTAATATGAAGGTAAGGATCTTTTAAAATCTTATTTCAGTTTAACAAAAGAGGAAACAAGCCATGCCTTTGTTTTAAGATTATTAGTATGCTCCAAAATTCCATAGTACTTCATAGTCTGGTAAAGCTATCAATAGTTGTTAGATAGACTAGATAGGCAGAGACTGACCTAGTGTAGTAGAGATGGGTACATATTCCCTTCTACTCATTTCCATGCTGTATTCTCTTTATAAACAATGATTCTATGTCCCATTCTCAGGGAATCTACCATCACAACTCAACCTGACACTCTGCAGGTAACTGGAAGTTCCAAACTAATCCAATTATATATTTTTGCACAAATTGTATTAGGGTTTGGACTGAGAGACCCCAAATAACCATTGTTGACCATTTGAGTTGTGAAATATTTTACAGGAAATTATCATTGTTTTCATCTTATACAAGGTGAGAAGAAAAAGTCCAGTTGATAGGAAAAAATAAGAGACTGAAACAAATGGAGATGGCCTTGGGTTTGGATGATTTTACATCTCCACTGTCAACCCCTGCAGAGGTCAGATGCTACCTCCTACCTTTCTGTTCTGTAACCCAAGTCTTCCTTCCAGCTTAGCATATTTTAACAGACTCTATTTCTCATAATCAAATCATCTTTTATTAAGTCACTGATCCCTTTTAAGTTTAGAAGGAATAGCAAGGTGCCAGGCATTGTTAAAAAGCCTGACTTTGGTCTTTTCTTAAAATTAGTATCTACAAAGGTTATGTGGTTGTTCAAAAGAATTTTCTGATCTTAAGAGTGCCATGTTCACTCCGAGTCTATGTTTTTAAAGGTGGAAAGACTTCTGTACTTGAGAGTGTGGCAGAATACATATTGTGAGTGACACTTTTGAATCAAATAGATGTCAGGCACATCTCTTAAGTACATTTTAGCTTTGGGTTTTTGCTTTATTGTTGTTGTTGCTTTGGATTTGGGCATGGGTTGTTTTTGCTTGATTTGGTTTTTGTTTGTCACCGTGCTGAGGGTCAACACACACCTTACACTTGTTAGGCCAGTTCTCTACCACTGAGCTACACTGTTAGCCAAGTTCTTTTTTTAATGCAGCACTAAGCTAGCACAACACTGCCTCAAACGTAAAGTAACGCGGAAACACTAGGACATACAAAGCTAACTTTTGGCCTAAAAATTGATGGGGAATATATGATACCTTGAGATTCCACTTTGACATTGGTTCAGAAGGTAGAGAGGTAAGATAAATCTCAGGGCTCCTCAAGGAGCAATAATCTAATAAACTGACCCTGCCCCTCTCACTCTGAAAGGGCAAGTGAGATGTAATCCCTGGTGCTTAGAATGAAGCAGAAAAGAAATTTACCTATCCCATCCAACCTCACTTGGAAGAAAGGAAATATATTTATTGTTTTCTAAATACAAAGCACTGTTTCTAAGACAGTACTGTTTTCTAAATACAAAACTGACCACATCACCCAGTACTCAAAATATTCCATTTCTTTTTGAAACTCAAGTTTAGCTCAGTTTTCTCAGTCACACAAAATTACCCACCCCCTAAGCATTTGATCTCCCAGACCCACATATCTTAGTTGCTTAGGACTTTCTACCATGGAAGAGAGCAAATTCCTGTACAGGGAAGGAATTTCCCCAACAGAGCACCAGTCAACCACTGACATGGAAGCTAAGACTGCTAGTTGGTCACTAGGGATCCTCACAGCATCGCAAAAGGAGTGCTGCAGTTGTAATCAAGACCCTGAAGGGATTACTGCTATTAAATAGGATCAAGAGTGGCTGGAACCCAGGTAACTCCCTGGGGCAACTTTTACAACCAGGCTCAGTGGTAAAAACTAAGAACCACCAGAGTTTCAGATGTTTAAAGAGAAAATGTTTGAAGTGTATCACTGGGGAATCCACTTCTGCCAAGGGATCTGAAATCAGCAGTATAGAAGCTATTATAAATGTAAGGGGATGAGGTTATAGCTCAGTGGCACAGCGCCTGCCTGGCAAGGTCAAGGTACAGAGTTTGATTCCCAGTTTTGAAAAGAAAAAAAAAAGTATAAATGCAAGGAACAAAACGTATAATCCCCACTCACATCCTCTTCATTACTAAGTCGTTTCTCTGTTAGCATCTTCCTTGCTCCTTCTTGGGTCCTGCACCAATATTGTAAACAGTGTTTAGCAATGGTGATTGATTAACCTTGCCATCTAGGCCATAATAAGGGCAGCACCAGAATCCAATTGATCATAAGAAGGTGATGTGAGGAATAAACATTGCCTAGATTTTCCACATCTGGAGCAAAATGCAAGAACTGATCATAATTTTGGGCTATCTCCCTTTGGGAAAGTGGTTAATATAGTTTAGATTTTTTGTAAGACATGAAGAGCTTCTTAAAACTTTATATCAGTGGCTCTCAACCTTATAGTATCATTCCAAAAAGAGAAAAACATTGAATTAAAGTTAAATTCTCTCTAATGAGAATTTTCATCATATAGGGTTGAATTTTGGAGGAATGAAAACCATTGAAATATTGTATCAGTTTTCTATTCTTGCTATAATAAATTATTACAGTTTAAAAGTTTAAAGCATAAAATTTTTCAAAGTTTTTGGAGACCAAATGTCTAAAATCAGATTCACTAGACTAAAATCAAGGTTTTATCAACTGTTTTCAGTTTTTCTTCATTTTTGCTTGAGTTGCCAGATCTTTTTTAATAAACTCTAATTTATCCAGAATAAGATATTTTAATGTGTGCTATTAATATAAATATTTTGGGGGGACTAAATTTTCAGGAATAATAAATAATACCAAAGGTCATTTTAGTTTCATCTTGAGTCAAAGCAAAGAAAAGAAATTAAGCAATTAACAATTAAATCACTAGAGTAATAGTATCCAACAGAACAATCTGTAGTGAGGTAATGTCTTCTACTTTTGCTGCCTAAACCAGCAGCTTCTAGCTATAGGACATGCATGAGCTCTGAGGAAATGAATCTGAAACCTTATTTAATTTTAACTAATCTAAATGAAATGGCCCATGCAGTTCTTTAATATCGCACTGGAACAAAGAACTCGAGTGCTTATATTTTTATGATTAAGAATAATCTTACCTATGGCATGGCACCTTAAATAAATGATCAGTTTTTTAACCTTGATTTCTAAGAGTGCTATTTACTCTAATTTTTAAAAATACTCTTGAATTTCATAACAGAGATCCCTGGGCAATAGGCAGGGTATTTTGTTTGTCCTTCCACATCAAGTTTTTATCTTTCTCTTCATTTCTCTAGCCCCTTAAGCTGACATGTACAGATTATGTAAGTGAATTTCCCTGGCCTCTTCTTTCCATTTGGCCATTGATGCATCTGTTACCAGCAATTCCCTGCAGATAGAAAGGAAAGAAAAATGATGTTGGGTTATTGTTTTGTTAAAGGAACTAATTAATTGTTTTAATTAAAGGAACTAATAGCTAACAGTTTCTCTCAGCCACAGCCACAGCTTCCTTGAGACAGTCCTGTTCACATGACTTCCGGTCTCCAGGTTCTAGAAAATTTTCCTCCATTGCCTTCAGATCCACAGACAGTGATGGTCTCCCACTGTTATTGGTTCCCAGGAACCTTCTGTGCTAAAATCCCTGGTTCATGTACTTTGTCCTTATTTGTTACTCTCTTTATTACCCAGTTTAATTATCCCATCTATTTTACTGACTGATAAGATCAGTCAAGATTTTCTCATTCATATTAGAGAAATGCAAATTAAAATAAAGCTGAGGGACTGAGGATTTAGCTCAGTGGCATAAATACCTGCCAGGCAAACACAATGTTGAGTTCAATCCCTGGTACAAAAAAAAAAAAAGAATTATTCCATAAAACAACCCCGAGATTCCCTCTCACCCCCCAAAAGAATGACTATCATCAAGAAATCAACCAATAACAAATGCTGGCAAGGCTGTGGGGGAAAAGGAACTTTTATCTACTGGTGGTGGGAGTGCAGACTGGTAGAAGCACTGTGGCAGTCAGTATGGAAATTCTCCAAAAACCTAGGATTAGAGGTTCCATTCTATCCAGCTCTTCCTCTTCTGGGTATTTTTCCAGAAGAATTAAAAACATCACAGCACATTGATATTTCTGCACCCATGTTTATAGAAGCACAATTTGTAATATCTAAATCTTAGAAACAACCCAAATGCCCATAAACTGAGGAATGGATTAAAAAGATGTGGTGTCTTTATGTAATGGAATACTACTCATCTATAAAGAAGGACAAACTGGAGGCTTTTATAAGTAAATGGATGCAATGTGAGACCATACTCATAAGTGAAATAAGACCAGCATGTGTAAACATCATATTGTCTCACTAGTGCAAGAAGCTGAAAGAGCAAATAAGATCCAAAAGGTATAATAGATATTGTGAAAGGGAAAGAAATTGCTCAAAAAGAAAGAACAACTGAGATGGGGGAAAGGAGAAAAGAAGGAAGGTAAAAGAATATATATTATATATACATATGCAGGATAGCTAAGACAGTTATTCTACTAATGTCTTTTAGGTCATTAAAGAGAATGGTTCATTCTTATATTGTTTGATCCATTTTGCATGCCTATATCTTGCAATCTGAGCAGCTACTTTGAAGATAACCATATACAATATATTAACCATTGTCTATATTCTATTATATTGTTATGCAATTCTGTATATTTTTTCTTTTTAAAATGAAAAAATATATATTTTACTAATCCTTGAGAGTAATGCTTAAAACTAACAAATGAAGAGATTTCACCATTCAGCTAAAAGATAAAGCAGATGTGTTATTAATTATTGCAGTGGACATTAATCATCATAAATACACAGGAATGAAATTCAACTCTAACTCTAACCAATATTTCTATCATCAAAAGCAGATATCAGTTTCTTCTACAAAAGTAATTAAAGTGTTGACACAGATCTTAGATTGCAATTTGGTCAGACTCCCAGGAACTTGATGCTTTCAAGTCAGGAGAAGAAGATAAAATATCACTGGATTCCCATCAGTTTGGTCTAGTTAGGTTACCATTAATCAAAAAGGAAAGTGGAAATAGAATTTAGCATTATGTGTCAGCCACACAGTTAGAAACAAGAAATGGGAAAACGTTATATTTTCCAAAAGGTGAGATTGTATTATATCCAAAAGAAACTTTAGAGTTCCCTGAATCCACACTGCTGAACATAGGTGTTCCGGAATGTGCTGGAATCTAGGAAGCTTCCACAGAGCTTTCCTCAACCTGAGGGGATTCAGCCTTCCACCCACCACCTTCATTTTCAAAGATGCAATTTTGCAGTTAATCTCTCAAACATTTTAATTTAAGCAAACAGTTCTCTCAGAAAAAAAAAATATGAGCACATTTTCTGATCCATAACCATCCCTCCACCCTCCGTTAACTAATGTGGCTCTTTGCAAAATAAATAATTTCATGACTATTCAACATCTTGTGTCCTAATTTGGGTTCTTAGACCACTTTCCCACTCTCGCTGCTACATTCCAGGCATACTAATTAAGGCTTCATCAATGATCTGCCTTTACTCTCATATACAAGTGTATTATAAAGGTGTATATATAATACATCTATTAAAGATCTTGTATGTAATATACAGCTATTGCATGTATCTAAATATTTATTTACTTATAAGCTTTTCAAGGTTCTAAAGATGCTTTAAAGGGGGTATTAACTTTTTGGTTGAAATTGTATAGGATAAGTTAAATTATATTCTTTTAACCTATATGAGTGTTTTTCTGTAAGCATAGTTATGTTGAAATAAAGTTTTAAAGAGCAAAAAAAAAAAAAAACGGGGGAGAGTGGGGATATGGGCCAAATTTTGTTTGCTGGGTAAACTGATTAGAGTGATACTATCTTCCAAAATACTTAGACCCCAATGTGTATCCTATTCAAATGCAATGGGAGTTTGTTTCCTGCTGAGTCAGTGATCAGCTCAGTGGGGCTGTCCTTCCCACAGTCAAAATAGGTACCCAAGGTAACATAAGGTTTTGCCATCTTCAATATTTAAGGGCCAGGGACACGATGGACATCGATCTCTCAGCCAGATCAAAGTGGACAATGTTTCAAGACCAGAAAAATGTTACTTACAGCATTTCTTCTAACATACCATGAGCAAGAACTCAGTCACAGAGCCACCCTGAACTGCAAGTCAGGTGAGCCAGTTAATCTGAACTGTCCCCTCAACTGCAGAGGTGATCGGATCATGGGGCACTGCAGTCACCAGTGGGTTAATTCACTCTGTTCATAGCAGGATGTGCTTCAAGGAGGCGGCCGGTTGAGGGAGGGAGAGAGATCACCAAAAGGTGTCTCTTCCTGGCTCCCCGCTTCTGCTGTACTCTGCTTCCTGCCATCATGAAGTTCTTGCTTTGAGCCAGCTGATCAGGGACTAAAACCTTTGAAACTGTGAACCAAATGAAACCTGTCCTCCTGTAAGCTGTGGGCAGCAGGTGGTCAGTCTCAAAATTGGGGAGCAGTGACTACTACACAGGGAAATGAGCCTACTTGTGTGTCCACAAAGAAAAGTGATTAGTGATTTGGAAATATCTAGCAGTTTCTATCACAGTGGCATTGTTTTGTTTGTTTGTTTGTTTGTTTGTTTGTTTGTTTAAACCCCCAAACATATACCAAAGGGAAAAAGAAGAGAATCACCTCACTTTCTTAATAAAATGCTAAAGCACAATATGCTGGCAATAGAACCGAGAGACCCCTCCTCTGCCTGCAATCTGTGACTGGTATGGACAGATCCAAACCATCCTGCTGGAATGAAACTTGCTCAGCTGAACAGACAGCTTATACTAGAGGGAAGAGTCCACAGACATAAGTCACTAACTTACCTCTGCCACTGCTTGGAGAACAATACTGACTTCATTGATGCTTTGCTTCCTAGAAAAACATCCATGAAATTCACTGCCCTCCATGGGAAACATTTACCCTACTGACCTAGGTCAAAAGACAAGTGTGTCTTATTTCTCAAATACTGGCCCAAGGCTAAACCCTTCTGGGCAGTTTTTAAAATTTACAGTGGTTATTTAAGATAATATCAGCTGCTCTGAAAGAAAGAAAGGAAGGAAAGAAGAGAGAGAGAGGAATGAAGGAAAGAGGGAGAGAGGGAAGGAAGGAAGGAAGGAAGGAAGGAAGGAAGGAAGGAAGGAGGAAGGAAGGAAGGAAGGAAGGAAGGAAGGAAGGAAGGAAGGAAGGACAGATGAAAGAATGAAAGAAGCAAAAGGAAGAAAGGAAAGGGAAGGGAAAGACAGAGGGATGGAAACAGGAGGGAATGAGCAGGGAGGAGGTAGACAGCTTAACATCGAATGTTTTTCTCCTGCTTGTAAACAAAATGAGTATTTCTGACCAGCAGCTCCTCTGAAACCCAATCTCCATTCAATTAACCATTCTATTTTTAAATATGTAGTTTCCAAGTTTCCTCTGGATGTTCATCCAGCCTAAAAAGCAAGAAAAAGAGGAAGTTGGGCCAGGGATATAACTCAGAGGCACAGTGCCTGCCTGGCAAGCATGAGGTCCTGAGTTCGATTCCCAATACCAAAAGAGAGAGAAAGAGAGAGCATGGCCTATTCTTGACCCTCTCCTCCTGCAAGTGCCACCACTCACATTTCACTGATGAGGCCATTGACATGGCCAGCCATAAGGGAGTCTAAGAAAAATAGTTTCCCAGCCAAAGTCCTACACAGGTTTTCTGTGAAGAGCTGGCTCTTCCCTTCCTGACCTGCCGGGAACCAGGCGAAAGAATCCCTCTATTGGATTCCTTCTTACCTGTATCACAGACAGTTCCGTTCCCATAAGTAATCATCTGCAGTGGGTTTTCTTCAGTGATGTGTAGCTGAACTTTTTAGAGGTGAAAGAAGACCTTGAAATGGATACAAACTTTTCAAATATACACCACATTTTTCAAAAGTATCCATATATTTTATATCAGATCTTCAGCTTCAAGATCCTCAAATATTTTTCTTTAAGACACTGTTATAGTTGGGACTTTTTTAAAGCTAGTTCTGTCTTTTGGTCATTTTCTTTTTCTTTTTTTCTTTCTTTTTTTTATTTTTTATTTTTTTATCAGTACCAGGGATTGAACTCACGACTGCATGCTTGCAAGGCAGGAATTTATGCCACTGAGCTAAATCCCCAGCCCTTTTGGTCATTTGCTAACCCATTGGTCCCTAGGCTGTCATCAGAGAGTGAGGATGACTTAGAATGTGCAGATTCCAAAATCCTACCACAGCCCTGTTGACCCACAACTAAGTTGGCAGACAGGGTGGTAGGCAACCCGGGAATATGTATCTATTTTAAAACTCTCACGAGCCATCGTCCTTATTGCTTGAGCTCACCTGAACAGATGTACTCAGTAAAGATTATTAAGGAGCCTCATCTTCTCTACTGCTCCCGGACATTGCCCCCCACTCAGAGCATAGCCCCATTTCCTAATCTTATGCATAGCAACAAATCATTTCTAACATAAATAGCTTTCATGATATTCACCACCTGATTTGCATTTCATACATCATGCTTCACTCTCCATTTAAAGCTCACAGTGACCCCATTTACAGAAGGGTAAACTAAGGCACATAGCTCTGTATGACTGGTGCAACAGTAAAGCCCTAGGGCTACCTTCAAACTTCACTGCCTGATTCAACCGATTTGATTCAACAGCCTATTTCCAACCTCTCTTCTTCTTCAGAACAGTACACAACATTTTTATATTTCCATTATTTACTTCTCCAATTCTCAGCAGTTTTTGCACCCTCTCTGCTGCTACTTTGGGTCCTTAGCTAGCCCTGGTTTCAGATTTTAATTCTGAGTAGCTCATGTATAAAAAAAGAGGAACTTTATAAGTTTCCCAGTAGTAACAATGCATATATTATTTGTCGCAATTTTTCAAGCCAGAAGCATCAAATGAAGTAGATATAAAATGCTCTGGGTCTTCCTAGGATATCAGGTAGAGCTACAAAGTCTTTTCTACTGCTCTAACAGAAGGAGGAAAAAATGTTGCCTGCCACAAATCTACAGAGATCCTTAGAGTTTTGATCATGACACACGTAGCCGAGTGAGGCTGCTAATGACAAACCCAAAAAATAATCAATTGCTATATCTGACTATATATCTCAAGGAATCTAAGGTGCAGTATCAAAAATCTGTGTTAAGACTGTGAATTATTTTGCAGCAGATGGCCCACGGTTATATTTCCTTAATTCATTCTGTGTAAATGTCCCAGGCTGTGTCTTTCCAACTCCCTGTAGCTACACTCTAGCCCCGCTGACTTACTGACGGACTTAGGCACATATCATGGGGCAGTTATCACAGCCTTGAAAATGGCATAAAGCTCCTGATCATACAAACTTTCTTTTTGATGCTTTTTCCCATTGGGTAAGCTACTTCCATCCCTCAGTAGGAATTAGGTGAGGTGGATGGTGGTAGTATTTGCTGAATTGTTTTGCTGAGGAAATGTTAGAGATTTTTTCTCATGAGTATTTTCCTCTGGGGTTAAATTGGAAAGGGAAGAGGATAAGTTATGCATCAGTCAATGACACTAAATTTTGTACTGCATTAAAATATTAGGCAGGTCAAAATTGTTAGCACAGTTTATAATATTTGGGGGGAATATTTGTTTTTTTTAATTTTTTATTTAAAGGGATAAAACAGAAAAAGGAGAGAAATATTACAGAATTTCAAAAAAATAAACAGTAAGAAATCACTAGCTGATAAATTACATATTGCTCTTTTAGAAATAGTTGTTCAAGTTACAAAATTAAAGCACACAAAATAGACACTCAAGCAGTGAGACTGCAAACAGATATGTTCAAGAATCAAACAAGAACTAAGAAATATGGATAACAATCTTGTACACATAAATATACATGCAATTATATCTTTTATAGCACTTCCTATTTTCTCTTTTTTACAATAGCAATTATACATTTTTTATTTAAAGAGAAAAAAACAGGAAAAAAGTAAAAATATTACAGAATTTCAAGAAAAGATAAACAGTAAGAAATCACTAGTTGATAAATTACATATTGTTCTTTTAGAAATAGTTATTCAAGTTACAGAATTAAAGCACACAAAGTGGACACTAAAGCAGTGAGACTGCAAACAGATCTGTTCAATAATCCAACAAGAACCTAGAAATATGGTCATCAATCCCACACATCTAAACATACATGCAGATATATCTTTTATAGCGCTTCCTATTTCCTCTTTATTTACAATAACAATTATACATTTTTAAAATTTTATTTAAAGAGAAGAAAAAAAACAAAACAGAAAAAAGGGTAGCAACAATACAGAATTCTAAAAGAAAGAAAGAGGAGACTGAGAAAAAGCCTAAGAAATCAGTAATTTATAAATTACATTTAGTTGTTTTTTCATCTCAATATCATTATAGAAGAAAATTCTTTCACTTGTGATAAGAGATCAGAGATAAAAAGACTTGAGCACATATACCAATAACAAGCAAATTTAAAAGTTAGACCTTACATCTTACATATATATATACATACTTCTAGTGACTTTTGATACTTAATATACTGTAACTGTAACAGACCAGAAATTACTTATCAATGTAAAACTTTATACCACATCATTTTTTCTGAGCCTTTTTTATAACAAAAATTTTTCAGTACTTCCGTTCCCTTGGACCCTCCATTGTCCTATGGCTAGCTAATAAACATACTCAGATTTCATTCATCCTGGAAAAAATATCTCTTCCTTGACCAAGGCCCACCCAAGCTTACTTTTTCAACTGTTTTGGAAGGATGTCATACTCCAGCTTCCTCTATATTCTCATTGTCACACATTTCTCATTCTCTCCCAACCTTAAAAAGCTGGTTTTTCCCTCTCAACCAGCATATACTTCCCCAATTTTGCAAAAATCTGCAAATGACCATTAACTATCTCCACTGTATCAAACTCATTAATTGCCTGTCATTTTACTGGTCATGCCTGTCCCGTTTTTGAGTGGTGGAGACTGACTCCTTCCCAAAACTGTACATCCTTGATTTCCATGGCCTTAGTCTTCCTCGGTGTACTCTCAGTCTGAGTAGTCTAACTTTTACATGAATATTTTTGCTACTGTTCCTTAGATATTGGTGTTTCACAGGGTTTTAACTGTGACTCACTTTTCTACATATTGCTCTTCTCTCTATATGTCCTCTTTTAATAATCCCCTTTGAGCTAATGATTTGAGCTCTCACACAGGTGCTAATGATATCCAAAGCTAATTCTATAGCCCTGGCCTCCGTGCTGCGCTCCAAGATCATCCAACCAAATGCATTCTAGATATATCTAATTTCATATTCACAGATACTCCTGCTCAATACTGGTAACCCTGAATTTAACATCTTCTCACCATATCACAGGAATTCTCTAGATTCATTACTCTTTTTCACCTATATTTTTAAAACATTATGTTTTGGGGTAATTCAGCCTTATTGTCAAAAATCATTTACTCTCCATTTTCTGCTCATCTTGCTGAGTGGACAGGAGGCCACTGATTCCTCTTGTCCCATAGTTGATGGGCCCACAAAACAGAAAGATGCAGGTATTTGTAGGGCAACTGAATTCCAGCAATGGCTGGGCACAAACAAAAAGACACATGAGCTCCTGCCACAGAGATGCAAGGGGACCCCTGAATCCCAAATCACCTACACCAGCAAAGCTTTTGACTCCTGTTCTTGATAGAAAAAAGTCTACTTGTACTTGGCACAGTTGAAAAGGGCCTCTGTAACCACTAAAATCCTCCTGACCAATGCCATTCTTAGAAACCACTCTGTCTCTAAATCAAATTGACTTCAATGCTTAAGCAAAATGACAAGGCAAGCCTTACTCACATAGCATGTCTCTACCACCGACTCCCTAGATGATACCATACCCCTAGATGACTCTAATTAAAACACGTCTTTCCAGACCCATCTAGCTAAGTGAAATCTTAGGCCACACAATTTTCTCTATTCCAACTCTCTTCTCACTCAGTAGCTGCTCAGAATCTAAGATGGCAAATATAAATTATTAAAAAATGCTTTGAAGAAGTCATTTCTGTAGGTTCCAGAATTTCTGAGGCTATACTTTGTGCTAGCTGTTTTAATAATCCTTTTTGAAATTCCATTTGTCAAATTATCTTTAATCAACAAAAGTGCTGCTGCATGAGGTGTACAAATGGGAAGAACAAAATGTTCTTCAAGGTGTTTTTTTCTTGGAATGAGCCAGCCAACTGATTCCTGGTGTGGACCTGATTTTTAAAAAATGGCGCACTCTGAGTTCCATCAAGAAATGACAGACTTTATCATAAAAGGAATCCAAATGCATTAGGTACTGCCTGACATCTAATGATAATATTCATAATTGTTATGCTTGAAAGTGTTTCACATATATTTACTTCCTTCAGGAATAAAATGGAGTCCTTTCTAAGACCAAGCTGGGGCGAGCTATTTTTCAGTGAGTCAGAAGCAACACAGAATATCTGAAGGTTAAAGCAATTTGACAGAGTTTCAAGTGATCAGTCAAAATTCTTTAGCACTTTCATTCTGAAAATATGTTTTCCTTAAAAGCAAACTTTGACATTATTTCACAACTTTTATGAAGCAACAGCAAAGATTAGAAATAGAATTGGTACCAGATTCCTGGAGAAAACTTGTAAGGAAAAAAATATAACCTCCCAATTAACTAATCTCTAAGTCTTAACTGGGTATGTCATTAGGGCTCCCAACCCAGAAAAACAGTAAATAATTTCTAGTTCTCTAATGCAAATTATAAAGTAGTTTCCAAAAACCATAATTCATCATCATGTGGAATGAGAGGGGGAAAAATACACTAGGCTGAGCTGAACTTACTCATTCAACATCTTGGTCATTCATTAGGTTTAAGTTTCCCTGTAATCATAACCCTAGAAGCTTAATTCTGCATCCAGGGCAAAAAAATTTTTTTTAGTGAGAAATAGTTTGACAAAGATTTGTTAAACTTTTCACTTTCACTTTTAAGTAATCACATAAGCCAAGACACCACCAGGCTACAACTGTCTTATTTTGTTCACTTACAAAATGAAATGAAATGGGAATGATAACAGTTTATTACTATTATACATTTAAAATCATCAGCCATAGTATTCTAGAATATCATTCTAGCAATGAAATTATATAGATTGATGACGCATATTAATAACTTTTAATACAAACATAAGCCTCTGATTGTGCAAAATGAAACAATAGTATCCTGAAGCCTGGCTGTCAATAACACAAAATAATTAAATCAATTTTCTGCCCTTTTACTTAATATGCAGCTTTGGAATTTCAACAGAATTCAAATTATAGATTCTTTTTGACTTATAATGCAGTCTGTCCCAGAAAACCCATTGCCATCTGAAAATATCATAAGTTGGAAATGCATTTAGCACAGTTAACCTGCTCAATATCACAACTTAGTAACTCAGCACCCAGAAGAACAGCAGCTATTCCTCCCCACGGCCATGTGGCTCACTGCTGCCCCCAGCGTTGAGAGAGGATCACTGCACACACCACTAGCCTGGGAAAACGCGAATTCAAGCTTTACCTTCCTATCGTTATAAAGTCAAAAACTGGAAGGCAAACTATTGGAGGCCATTTACACACTTGATCATAGATTATATTCATGTGCACACATACATACATAGGTACTCATTCTCCCTTATACCCTGCCCTAAACACAACAGATTAGGATTATCAAATTATAAGGCTTCCATGGTATAAATTTAAGCAATCTTAAATTTATCATTGGAAGGTAGACCATTATCCATCCAAGGTATTTATATATATTGAATAAAATTTAATAAATTGTATATAACTTATTTAAGACAAATCTCCATGTCTGTGTGGACTGTATTTTTTAATTCAGAAAGACAACAAAACACAAAAATACAAAAATAAGCTGCACGCAAAAGAATCTGGAGAAGAGAGGAGGAGTCAGATGTCTCTCTGAAGTAGGGATTCTCAGCCTTAGCTACAGATGAGAATTATCTTGGGTTCCGTCCATTGAGGTTCAGATCCACCTTGTCTAAGATGTGGGCTTGACACTGAGAATTTTTAAAATCCTCAGGTAACTCTAGCATGTAGCCAGTGTTGAGAATCAGTGCTCTAAAAGATACACAGCTGGGCATGGTGGCACACGACTGAAAGCCCAGCAATTAAGAGGCTGATGCAGAAGGATCCCTGTGAGTTTGAGGCCAAACTGAGGTATGTAGTGAATTCAAAGGCCAGCCTGAACTACACAGTGAGACCCTGCCTCAAAAACAAAACTTACATAGTCCAGTAATGGCGAGTCTTTTAGAGCTTTCAATGAAGCAAACAGTCTACTGCCACACACATGCCACAGGTTCACCCCCACCGATAAGGACAGTGAACTTTTCCTTCAGCCAGAATCAGACTGGAGCAAAGAAAGCACATTAGAAAAGGAGACTGTGGCATGCAAAATCAGCACTGTCATTCGAAAAGAGAGGAGCTGAGATGAAAACACCAATGGCAAAAACACCAATTGGCCTCTTATCTGGGCTTCCTCTGATGGCATTGAGTGAAGGCCTGACAGCTCAGAGCATGGCCTCCAGGGTGCACAGAGAGAATATCAATTATCAGATGAGAGGGCTCTGAGAAACCTGTCTCAAGATCCACTCCTACAGCATCTTTGAGGCCCGAGTCAGAATGCTGAAGTTTGCCTTTGCGTTCTTTGAGATGTAATAGCTTGCCCTGGATCAGCTGTCATCTTGGGGATGGAGCAAAGCTATACAGGAAGCCAACCTGCCATCAAAAGGCAGAGTGAGGAGTCAGGACATCTACCTGTACGATTTTAGTGGCTGATACACACACCATGGAGAGCCGGAAGTCTCCACCTCTCCATACAGGCTTGACTTGTAGACCGCACAGCCTCGAGCAATCGCAGAGCAGTTTTTCTCCTGGACGATGCTCTTGCTCTACATTTATCTTCGCATTCCTGCTACTGCCTGCTCCCATCAGTACATTCTTCTTTTAGTGATGTTGATACATTGACTGTATTATACATAAGCCTGATTTATTCTCCCAGATTTCAGCCTGGGAAACATCATGTCTCTAATCATTATATATTGATTTTATTTTTCTAATTCTCAGAGATCTGGAGAAACTTTAATTTTGTTACCTACAGATGAGAATTGCGACTAAGAAGGGAAAGAACTGAAGCAGAGGGGACATATAGAGAGTAATGAGAAATCGGTTTATATAGATCTGGTAAGGACAAGAAGTTTTGTGTGCTGAATATTCACATATTTATTTCTTCTTCTTCCCCTATCAAAATTTTGAACATAAAATGAGCATCATCACTTTGTATTTATTTGAATGTTATGAATACACATATGTATGACATATGTACGCACATATTATTTAAGTCAACAAGAACTTACCAATTTGCCTTTGCTTCCTCAGAGGCTGAGTTAGACAGTGGTGGGGCTTCTCTCTTTCCTTCTTGTAACTTACTTTGTGGAGGAAATCTTCTCTCTATAGAGCTATCCTAAAATTCTGGATGAAATTGGCCTCCAAATCAAAGTACTTATGCTGTTTCATAAGACTAACCCCTTTTGCATTTAAAAAGATATTACTGTCAGAAGATAAAATCAATACTTAGATTTTTAAAAATTGGAATAAAAAGAAAATGCCATGATAGCCTCTATGCTCATAGCACCTATGAGTGTTGCTGCTGAGTTACAAAGAAGAAGCGACTATAATTCCTAATCACTAGCTTCTAAAAGCGAGTTAGTCATTTTAGCTTCTCTGCTGTGTGGAACTGAAGCTCGATTTATTTAAAAAAAAAAAAGCAGAAACAGATTTAGACATACGCACTTAGGTTTTATTATGATTGGTTAGCTTTTAGGTGACATTTGACTTCATGTCACTTTATATTCAAGCCTAGTTACATCTCAAAGCACTCAGGAAGGCTAATGTGCTGCGCCCAAACCTCAGCCACTAAGATATTGATTCAGGGGGCTCCGTCCATGAATCCATGTTCCGAGCCCCAGGTCCAGTCCTTAGGCCACCGTCTGAGTTAAATCATGCTTAGAGACCGAATTTACCCTCAGGTCACGATCAGACTGACTGACTCGCTTGCTGGACACTTTGTCATCATTATCCTGATGTTCACCCAAGAGGTAGTACAGGTCCTGATCATTTTGCTTTGTGTTTATTACACTGAGGGGTAAACTTCACAAGATTCCATAGCTACACGGCCGAACCTCTGCTCATTCTCCTCCCCTGCTCCAACGCTGTGGCTCCCAAACATGCCGTAAGCAAACGGTGACACCCTGTCAATGCATTTTGTAATAAATTCACAAACCAAGACATGTAATCTCAGTTCTCAACTCCCTCTTTTTCCAGTTTCTAACACTCAATAAATAATTCTAATTGCTCAGAGTAGATGTGTCCATTGCCTTTAAATAGCAGAAAGAGAGCAGCATCTATTTTTCCTCTAAATTTATGAAAAAAACAAATAGTGATGGTTCCAGAAACTTTTTAGCATTCTTCAGAATTTTGCAAAGAAATCAATTGGGTAGGATATGATGAGATATATTTATGAAACACTTTATTGAGCTGTGACTTCAAGGAAAAAGATAGTAAATTTCTACCAAATATTTAAGAAACTCAAGTTAACTGGATATCTTATGCATTATAAAAAATAATCTCAATCAGGCATGGTGGCACACAGCTGTAATCTCAGCACATGGGAGGCTGAGGCAGGAGGATAGCCATGAGTTCGAGGCCAGCCTAGGCTACATAGTGAGTTCTGAACTGCATAGTGAGACCCTGTCTCAAAAACCAAAAATGAAATTCTCTCTTCTCAATGGTCATTTTAAAATCCTGTAAGTTTTTATCTAAACATCTACAAATCACTATTAAAGAATTAACAGTAATTAGTGATATCCTACTTTATTCTTTTTCTGAGTGTTTTAAACTAATCTAAATTTGATATAGTTGTGCCTGGAAGTTTTTAGCTAAACATCTCATAGTCAGAAAAACAAAGTCACTAGAAGAGAGGGAGAAAGAGCAAGACAGGCAAAGAGAGAGAAGCAGAGAAAGAAAAGGAGAGAATGAGAGGAAAAAAGAGAGGAGAGAACATATCCATGCTCAAAAGCAGTTATGACATAAACTGAATTAATGGGGGAGAACTTAGAAAGAATCAGATTTGAGGATTATTTTAAAATCATTGTAAATTAAAAGAGGAAGAGTGGCTATAATCCCAGAACTCTGGGAAGCTGAGGCAGGAGGATCACAAGCTTGAGCCCAGCTTGGACAATTTAACAAAACCCTGTCTTGAAATAAAAATTTTAAAAATGTAAAAAGGACAAGAGATTTACATAAATGTGAAGACCCTAGGTTCTATGTCCAGAAGTGAGAAGAAAGGGAGAGAGACAGAGAGGGACAGAATACAAACATACTTTTAAGGCCATAACAGCACAGTAAACTCACACTTCTTAATTTCTTTCACACCCAAAATTGTCTATAGACTTTCCCAACATGTCAGAAGGAAAAATAATCCAGTATTCTAGCATCTTTCCATTTCTGCAAAACTCTAGAGCAACAGACAACAATTCTCACTCATATTTTTATTGTTTTAACTCCCTTCTCACTGAGAAAATTGGTGAAGCTAAAAACTTGCTGGGACTTTGATTTGAAGTACTATTTACAACCATTATTCAAAGAGCAAGACTTAATGTGTGAGGCTTCGGCTGCATCTGTGAGAAGTCGGTTGTTCATCCACCTCCTCACCATAAAACGGACCATAGCATCTCCCATCATTGTTGTGAAGCAGAAATGAAAAAGCCCGATGCAGAGAAGGAAGCTTTTGGAGGCTGTTGCTTCTGGTTAATATTTTGGATGTGAGAATTGAGAGAAACTTGTGTTTCTACTGCTACCTTGAGCAAGTAGTGACTTTGCCCAATTCTGAATCCAACCCAAATTTGTACTGTTCTTGTAGGCAAAATAGAGAAAAGCCCATAAATATTCAACTCTAAGACTGATGATTATGTTATAGTGTACGGAAATCTTATTGCTTTACATTACATTAAATATTATTCCAAATTGTTAAAACTATTCATTATTTATTGTTTTGTAAAATAATTGCCCCTCGTATTCATGTTAGAGTTCAGCGAGCTCAGATTGATGTCTGTGGATTTTCTTAAGGCCATGTCTCTGCAAAGTGCCTCCAATATTTACATCCTATAGACCACAAGCAATGCAGTCTTCTCACTGGCAAGCAGTATTTGGTCCAAAAGGTTAAACGGACCTGGAAAACTAGTCTAAGCCTCGTTCTTGAAAATCTGATTACGAAATGCCACAGAAATGTCCCTATTTCAGGAACAAAATTGGGAGAATATTTTAAAGAAAACATGCAACCCACTTCAGGGTTCATATTGGAAAAAATAAAATCACTGCCTCATAGAGATGCGTGCACATCCGTTGTCACTGCAGCTTTATTCACAGTAGCCAAGATGCGGAAACAACCCAAGTCCGTCGTGAATCCACAGGTGATGAAAATCATGGCGTATACACATAGGCATGCTTATACAAGTGCCCACCTACACACTCAAATAGTATTCCATCTTAAAAATAAAGAAAATCCTGCCATTTTCAGTAAAATTAATGAACATAGATGATATTATATTAGGTAAAACAAACCAATCATATAAAGACAACTATTGCTAAATATCACCTACATGTATAGAATTTGAAATAGTTGAACATAAAGCAAAAGAAAATAGAATGGACACTTCCAGGGGCTGGAGGGTAAGGGAAATGGGGACATGTTGGTCAAAGAGTAGTAAAATTCAGCAAAAGATCTAATGTGCATGTAACTAATAATGATATATTAATAATAATGAACTGCATAGTTGAAATTTTCTAAGGGAAGAGATCTTACTGTTCTCAAAACACATACAGTAGTAACCATGTCAGGTGTTGGATGTGTTAATACCTTAGTTATAGAAATCATTAACCAAGTTTTACTTATTTCAAGACATTATGTTGACACTTAAATATATGCAGTTTTTGATGTAGCAATCATAGCTCACTAAATCTGGGTGGGGGGAATGTATAGGAAGAAAGGAAAATGCACAGAGTATTTTGAACCTGGCTGGAGCAGATCACAAAGGGACCCCATATGATACTTTCCTTATACAAACCTATATTGGGCATTAAATACATGTTCCATTACCATAAAAATGACCTCAGCATCAGTATTCCAAAGTTCATCCATACTGCTTCAACAGGGGTGCCACACACAGCTTTTTCTTTTGCAACACAACTCACCAACCACAATCCCAATACCCAATTTTGCTACACACTTCAGCTGTGTCTTCCTGACTAACCCCAGCGATGATAGTTATAGTCCATACTCAGACTTAGGACAGAAGATATGGATGTTGGAATCCAGCCTCAGATTCTGAAGGGAAAGCTAGCCAGACCCACTCTTTACAAGGAGCTCCCATCCAGGAGAGTGTGACAAGATTTTCCTCAGTGATGGGAGAGAGAAACTGGGGACATCTGCACAGGAGAAAGTGTCCTAGATGCTTTGTAAAGGGCAAAATCATCCCGGTGGTACTGTAGATCTATTCATTCAGCTGTTACACAGATACACTGAGCGTAAAGGGCAGGCAAGACAGAAAGTATTCTTTCTTATCCTCCTGAAGCTACTAGTTGGATGAGGAATATACCAATCAAATGAAAAATGAACACATACATAGACGCACAGCTAAAACACTCATAACTCAATAGCAAATGCCTGAAGGACTGAAGGTGTCCCTTTGTGCTGGGCAGTCTGGACAGGCCTCTGATGATGCAGCACTTGAGCTTAATCTAAATGAAAAAGAAAAGATAGCCAGAGGAGGATGCAGGCTAAGAGGGTTCTGTCAAAAGAGATGGCAAAGGAAATGTAAAGATTCTTACTGCAGTATTCATTAACTTTCTGCCGGGATAAAGAAGAGGAAGACATTCGGTGAGGCTGGAGCACATTGCAGCAAATGGAAACAGTAGATCAGGGCAAAGAGGTAGCGCAACCTGGATACACAGGACTTTACAGAAACATGATCAAGTGTTTGGTTTTTGTGCTAAGAGCCCTGGGAAGCAATTAGAAGATTTCATGTAAGACAGAGAATGATGTGATATATATGTTACGATCTCTCTGGCTGCAGATGAAGCATAGATCTTACGTGGGTTCAAAAGTAGAAACAGGTTTGGCAATAAGGAGACTGCTGTGCAGGAGAGACAGGATGGACTCTTGAGGGTTTGTAGCAACAGCAAAGAGGTAAGTCCAAGAATCCGAGAATATTTTCAACAGGTGCTGAGGGACTGGCAGTTGCTCTGGCTGAGGTTACAGAATGAAGCCATTGACTGGAATGAAGGGAAAGGAAGGAGAAGATGAAGCCTTATTGGGGTGAAAAAAAAGTCCATTTGTTCATGGGGTTAGAGGGCTGTAGCCAGATAACACTGAGAAGGTGCCTGAGTTTCCCCCAAATGATGCTGCCATATTTCAGAGTAGTACCTTGTGCTGCAGAAGAAGTCCCTGGTCCCCAGATCATTCTCCGAAAGTCTTACCCTTTCCAACACTGGTGACATTTCAGCCCATGCTCCCCTGAAATGAAAAGTATGGCTAGATCTTGTTAGATCTGGTGGCCCCAACTCTACCCTAAAGGGTCACAGAAGAGATGGTGGCAATGGTGGCTAACCAGAGAGAACGGGACTTTTATGGCAGTGACACTGGTCCAGAATTGATGTGCTCATCAAAACACCTGCAGCATTTACATCATGGGCCACAGGAAAGAAAGAGGAAGGAGATGAAAGAGAGGAAGAGAAGACAGAAGAAGGGAAGAAAGAAAAGCCTACAAGCCCTATAGCCACAGTGGGTTTTTATGGCCACCATTTATGGTGCATCTAAGCTATTGTTAGATGTCAAGGAGAATTACGATAAAGCACCATGCAAAGAGCTTCATGTTTCTCTGATCCACACAGCAATCCTTAAAGTAGGGCATTATTGTCTTGTTTTTACAAATGAGAAAACCAAGATACCAACAGGACTAGTTGTTCATCATCACAGAGCCATTAGCAAAGCCAAGATTTGAACCAGGTTTTTTGATTCCAAGGGCTGTTATGGAAGATGAAATCAGACATGAAATCTGCCAGACCAGGCTTCAGAGTGACAGTGGATACAATCAAGAGCTTGGGATGGCACCAGGACTCTGTCCAGGGGAGAAGCAATACAGGGAGAATGAAGGTGAGGATGTTTGACCCATGGGTAGAGATTATTAATTTCTTTCTTGTTGTTGCTACTTTGACTGTAACTCTGATGTCTGTCTCTTTAGGCTGGAAATACTACTACACACTGCATGATTCCACAGCTAACTGAGTGCAGTGTAACTTCCCACTTAGCTCCCAAGTCATTGCAGCTAGGAAAAAAAGCAGCTTATCTCCACGTGTACAATTAACTCTCCACAGAGCGCAGTGTTAGTCCTACTGAAAGGCAGCCACATTCCTCTCACTTGATGAAAGAATCATGAAAGTGTTCCTTGCTGAGTTATGCCTGAAAGCTTTGAAGAAAACTTAAGTTTCTCTGGGCTTACATAACTCACTTGAATTCTGTAAGACTGGAAGAAAAATAAGCTTGCATAAATTTCATTAGTTTCTTTTTAAGCATGCACAACTTTATACACATAGTGGAGAAGACTAACTCTCATTATTACTCACTTACAATACATGTTTTGAAACGGATTTTTCACTGAAAGGTGTTTTCATACTGAAAATGGTTTTCATTTTTTGATTCGTAAAGTTTCTCTAATTGGACAACATGTTCTGTAGCTCCTGATACCTCAGTTCTTTACCAAACTCAGTGAGCACTGATCTGACCTCTGATACTCCTGGTCACCCCCGAAAGTATGGAGTACAAGTCAGTAGGTCCACTGCGCACAAAAATCAACTGAAAATGAATCAGTCCTAAGTGTAAATACAATTTCTAGGGGAAAAAAATCTTCATGATCCTGAAATGGGGGGAAAAAATCTTTAAAGCAACAGCACACCTGGCCCTTCCCTTCCCTGTAGCTCGGTGGAAAATGTTTGGGTTGGATCACCCTAGCTCCCCAGGAGTCTCATGTGCCTGCCCACCAGCATGGTCAGCCAGCCCAGCCATGATCAAGGCAATTGTCACCTTCAACATGAGAAGCCACAGCTCTCCGAGTTCTACCAGCCCTACAACAGCAAATCATCAGGGAGACTTTCCAGCCAGCCCAGCCATGATCAAGGCAATTGTCACCTTCAACATGAGAAGCCACAGCTCTCCGAGTTCTACCAGCCCTACAACAGCAAATCATCAGGGAGACTTTCCATTTGGTATCTACGAGGGATGATCATGTTTGCAATTTCCTGGGAGGAGGATTTGGGTAATCACTCTTAAGATGTGTAACTTACTGTGACCTATGGAGTTAAATCTAATTAATTAGAGGATCTGACAACAAACTGATGAATAGGCATTGCACAATACTACATTTTGTCTTCTGTGTAGATTCTTCAGAAAATGAACTTGGCATTTTAGATCTAATTCAAACTTTCGTGGAAACATCAGACAAATGTTTTGAAAATGTCTATGAGCTGAGTTTAATTTTCCATGTAGACGAGGTTCACAATATTCTTGAAGAAATGGTGGTGGGGAGAATGGCATTGGAGACCAACATGAATGAAATTGTTACACTAATTGATGCACAAAATAACTGGAGAAATCTGAGGTTGGCTTAGCGGGACCTCCAGCCTGTGCTGTATCAGCTTAAAGAATATGAATCTTCCTGCAATTTCAAGACACATTAACATTGGTGATATCAGTATAAAAGTGCCAGACTTTCCCTCTTTTAAGTAAAATATTTAAAAGGCTGCTCCCAGATAAAATCCAGGGGAAAAGTCATCTAGGTTTACCATACAGTTGTTTACCAAAAATAGAGGAGGAGTCTTAACTTTTGCTCTTGGATTTAAGTCAAGGTACTGCACAGAAATTGTGTAAAATCAGTATGAAAATTCAATATTTCTTTTTTTTCTCAGTGATTTTAAAGAAATCGTATAGTTCTGGTGTGACTTTTTGTTGTTTTCTAAACTGCATTCCTATGCCACTTAAGGCATGCCTCTATGTGTCGGCTGTCGTAGTACTTCAAAAGTGAGGTATCTCTTTAATTATGTACAAATCAAAATGTTGCTGATTTATATGGATCACAAGTGCAACATTCCTTAATTCTTTCTGCTGCTTATCACAATTGTTATTTAAAGAATCAAGTATGCATTACATGAAAACATTATGACCTTTTCGTTTTAGTTTAAATAAACTCCAAGGTAAACAGTCGGGGGGGGAGCAACAGCGAACACATGATCTATAAAAGAGAAAGCTGATAAACTGGAATTAATCAAAATGAAAGCCTTTTGCATGAAAAGGCCTATCAAAGACTGGGAGAACATGTTTTTAAATCATATATTTCATATAAAGAACTTGTACATAGAATACATATAATACATTTCAATTTAATAATACAAAGAAAACCACAATTTTAAATGAGATTTGAATGGGTGTCTCATGAATAAGATAGATGAATGGTTAATAACCACATGAAACATGTTCATCGTTCACCATTAGCAAAATGAACATTAAAACCACAGTAAGAAGCACTGTGCATCTACTACAATAGCTGCACTTAAAAAGACCAACCAAGTTTAGGTAAAGATGTGAGGACACTGAGTCCCTCCTATATTGCTCCTGGGGATATAAAAATGAAAGAGAGAGCTTTACTGAGTGTAGAAAATGGTTTGGGAATTTCTTTTAAAAATGAAATGTAAATTCACCATCTCCTCCATCAGTCCCAAGCCTAAAAATTTACCCAAGAAAATTAAACACAAGTCTGAATAAAAACGTGTACCCAAGTACTTATACCTGCATTATTCATAGTAGCCAAAAGGGAGAGGCAAATTTCCACCAACTCATGAAGGGAAAAATACAAGGTAAAATTATACACATAATAGGAAACCATCCATTCTTCAATAAAGGCAGAAAGCAAAATTGGTTCTAAAACACAGATAATCTCAAAAACATCATGTTAAGTGATTGAAGCCAGATGTGAAAGAGTGCAAAAGATGTGATTCCGTTTTTTTAAATGTCTGTAATTGGAAACTCTGCGCAGACAGAAAGAGAGAAAGGGGGCTGTTCGGCTGCAGGTGGGAACAAGGATTAACTGCACGTGGGGTAATCTCTTGGGATTGCTCTAAACCTAATGGAACCGCTGTGAAACTGCTGTCGGGAAACCCACTGATGGGGCCCAATCCTGCTTTAAACTCCAAAAAGATGATTGAGCAATTCTATAAATCTACTAAAAATTATAGAACTATTTATTTTAATAGTGAATTTTATAGTTTATAATTACATTTCAATACGGATATCTAGAAAAAAGAAGGAAAATATCGGTAAGTCCACAAGAGTCAACAAACATGTAGTCAGACACATGGTAACAAGCGTTTATGCCAGGGTGTACCATGCTGCTCTCCAACTACCACCTCAGAGGCTTAGTTCTATAGACCTCAGAGGCTGTAAACTTTTTCTTCAAAAGGCCAAATGGTAAGCAGCAAATTCAATTTTATAGGCTGCATGATTTCTTTCTCAGTCACTCAAGTCTACCTAGAGGACACATACACAAATAGACAGTGGTCTAAATTTGGCAAATAAGTCATTGGTTGCCAATTCCTGATTTTAAAAAAATCAATGAGCCAGACGTGTTGGTGCGTGCCTGTTATCCCAGCACTTGGGAGGCTGAGGTAGGAGGATTGCAGTGAGTTTGAGGCCAGTCTGGGCAACATAAGCAAGTCCAAGGCCAGCCTGTACTACATAGCAAAGGCCCTGTCTCAAAAAATTGATTTATTGGTACCTCAGATCATATAGTTTTTGTAAATCAACTACAGACTTTATTCCATGTCATATTTGCTGAGACGCATTGCACTGAAGAATTTTTCGAGTTCACCAAGGCAGAGGAAAAGAGAGCAAGGTGAATTTTCACTAGCTCTCGAGGTTCTGCTAACATTTCATTGCCAAAAATAAATTTGCATGACTACACCTGACTTCAAAAGAATAGGAAAAGCACAATTCCATAAGCTGACAAGAAAGCAGAGCTAGAAGGAGTGGCGAAGTTAAACATACCCTACAAACCCAATGTCTACTCTCAGGTAGATGCCCTCCAGAACATCCCACGAGAGGCCACTAACAACATACATACAAAGATATTTACCTGTGCTATGGTATTTTTCACTAAATGGTAACATATTACCAGTCTGGATGAATAATATATGGATTAATGAAAATAAATTACTTTATCCACATAATTAAACTAATTTAGAGTTTAAAAAAGGAAAAGCACAAGAGTATGTATATCATTTGTATAATTATTTTAAAACATTGTAGAGACATTTAAAAAAAGAGCAGAAATTAATGTTCACACAAGGCTTATGTGTCAAGGTATTTGGGCATTGAAGGGCTTTCTAATGTACCTGCAATGTGTTATTTCATTGAAAACATCTGAAGAAGCCGTGGGGAAATGTTGATATGCATTCATGCTGGATCATAGACAACACAGGTATCTTTTATATTCATGTGGTTTTTATTTGTGTACCTGAAATATTTTTAAGTTATGAAGAAGAATAATCACTACAACTAGAGAGAATGATTGTCAGCAAAAGTGCCATGGTCATATCCAATATCTCAAGAGACCAAGCTGAGCTGAGGGCCAGACAGTAAAGGTACAAGCATCCAGCTACTGAAAATGTGTCTTGCTGGGCTGGGACTGCGGTTCATTTCTAGAGACTTAAATCAGGAGGCCTTGGACTGTCCCAATACTAAAAAAAAAAAAAAAAAAAGCCATGAAAAGGAAGAAACCACATTTCTCACTAAGAAGTCTCAAGACAAAACTGTCGAGACTCAATTCTCTAAGAAAAGTTAACAATGAATAAAAATCCTCGAAAAAAATAAAACCTATCTTTTCATACATTTTAAGAATACATTATGTTCATCAATGAAATGATTACTGATTTATGTGATATAAGAATTACTGTGTCCTCTACATTAGAAAGTCTTTCCATATAACAGAAATCAAATGGGTGGAAATGGGTGAGGAGAGTGGAAAGAGAATTCTGCAGTGGTGTCATGGAAAGAAGGTTCCCGCTGAGGGTCGGGGCACTGAGCTCACTCCAGCTCTGACCTTAATGGGTCCGGAGCAAATAACTTCAGTTCCATGACGCTCGTTTCCTCCTCCTAAATGAAAGACAGTGCTCTAGTTTCCTGTTCACCATCTGGCGATCCTTGAAATAGCCACTGAGGTTCAAAGTGGACGAGTGCGGAAGTGGTACTATGCTAGAATTAAAACATTCAGCCTTTCTCTGATCCAGTGACAAAGAACAAAAATCAGGATCCCAATTCAGCATAAAGGTCAAAGTCAAACATCATTCAACAGGGCAGTCACTGTGTTAAAGGCATTTGAGGTGGGAATGGGTTCAGACAACAGCGGAGGCTCAGGGTTTCAGATTTCTGTTTATACAAGCAAGATCTGGGGGACACACCCTCCCAAGGAGCCCTAAAAGAATTATGAGAAGAATCATACAGCTCTGCTTAACTCCATCTTTTCAGGGTCTGAGAACATAAGAAAATCTAGGAGACGCTGGCATACCCAAACTTCCAGTGCACTGCAAACTCCCTGTGAAGAGATACATAAGATACGATAAAGGACAAAACCTCACCACAGTGGTTTCTAGCACACCAACTCTGTGCACAGAACTCCATGCGCGCACACACACACACACACACACACAGAACCTCGTCACCACCATCCTTGCAACGCTTAAACCTCTTTCTGCAGAAGCCATAATGACGTCTAGAATTTATTTCCAACCTGGGCGCTTTGCCTATGAAGTGGAATTGGACCTCAGCAGGCCATTTCCCAGCAACTGTCCTCACAAAGTTATCATCCAGGAGACGTAAATTGGAGGGGTGACGGTAGCATCCGAACTGGTGGGCTGGGAGATTCACTTGGCAAGTGAAATGTCATTGCTTTAAAATATTTTTTTCTTCGGGATTAAAGATAAATATTATCAGATGAAAGTTTCCCAAACATTCTAACCACCTCTGCTTTAAATTTGATGTGATGTCATCACAAACCAAGATCTTTCCATTAAAGTGTCAAGAATCAGATTTATACAACAGACATAAAAATAAAAGCTGAACACTGAGGGAGAGAACGTTAATGGAAGCTATGTGCATGCATTAAGAAGAAAATGCACCTCAGAGGGCTGTTTATGTAAAAGGCTATTTGTAACTTTGAGCATGCATTTCCTGTGACATTATTTGAAAATGGCTGTATTACTGATGTGCTAGGAACATTTCTCACATTTTAATTATGCTGTGGAACATGCTGGTTCCAATCAACACCTTGAGGAGAGTTTTAACATCTATGTACAGAAAGGAACAGCCAGTCATATAGAGTTGAGGTCTGTATTTGTAATGATTTTAACACATATTCAGTATCTACTCTGTGTGTGTGTGTGTGTGTGTGTGTGTGTGTGTCTGTGTCTGTGTGTCTGTGTCTGTGTGTCTGTGTATGTGAAGATGTGTACTAAATAGAAGGGTTTTCGATGATAATCTCTCTCTGCTATGTAGGCAGTGAGGTGTTGATGTGGGAACAATATTTTCTGCAAGGCAAAGGGAAGCAGCCAGACAACACAAGGAAGCAAGCAGGACTATATCATTAAATATTTCTGTGTCAAGCCACAAATAACCTTAAACACTATAAAAGTATATGAATTACCTTTAATCTGACTAGATATGGAATCAGATTTACATTTGTGAAAGGTCATACTGGTCACAGTAGAAAGAACAAGGTACCAGCCATGGCAAGGAGGAGAGTTCAAAGTCCCTGGGGTGATTAAAGGTTCAGGTAGGGGTGATGTGTATTAGATACATGGAAGTCATTTGATAGTCAAATGCATTGGAGGCAAAGGCTTGAAGGTAAGAATAACTCATTATCTCCTGCTTTGACTATTAGATAAAAAATGGTGCTATCGGCTAAAAGAAGGAACAGGGAAAAAAAACAGCCTTGCATGGAGAGAAGAGAAACAGGTGATGAGCTGGATTTTGGTCATGTTGTGTCTAAGGCAACTCCTGGGGATATATGTAGAAAGCCCTAGGAAATGTGCCTGGAGCTTAGAGCAGACATAAAGGGAATGGATGAGACTTTTGCCATAATGAGCTCCTGCAAAGTCTACAGTGGAAGAGATTAATAATAATAATAATAACCATCCCTGGGTATCATAAGCATTTGGTTCCAGGATTCCCAAGAATATTAATGCTTGTAGGTGTCCAAGCTTACACAAAGCGGTACAGTACTTATATCTAACCTATGCGTGTCTTCCTCTATATGCTGACTCATCTTTAAATTATTTGCAATCCCTAACATTCTGGATAGAGTAATTGTGTTGTCTAGGAGATAATGCCATAAAATAAGTTCATACATGTTCAGTACACACACAATCTTAATATGCTCTTATTAGTGCATATTTTACAAATTAACAAGTTTCAGTGTGGTACTGTTCATATATGCATATAACATACTGTGATCATATCCATCTCTTCACTACCTTCCCTCATACTCCCTCCTCACTCTCACTTCCTTCCTTCCTCTTCATTGTTTATTTTTTTATTGTAAAGAGATTAAAACCAAACAAAACAAAACAGAATAAAGCCAATCAAAACAAAGCAGTACTTCAAAACAAAGCAATAGAAAAACCAACAGTGGCTACCATCATGCCTCTTGTTATCTTCAAAATAGTTTCCCATACCCTCAGATGTAATAAAACCAAACAAAACAGAACAGAATAAAACCAATCAAAACAAAACAATGCAAGTGATACATGACTTCAAAACAAGATAATAGAAAATCAACAATGGCTACCATAATATATCTTGTTATCTTCAAAATAGCTGCCCATGCCACCATATATAATAAAATCAAACAACACAAAGCAGAGTAAGGCCAAACAAAACAATGAAAATGACACAAGACTTTAAAACAATATAATAGAGAAGTAACAATGGTACCGCCTTCAGAAGGAGACAGCCCATAGTTGCTCTATTGCATATTGTTATCCTCTAAATAGATGCTCAGCCTACTGGCCTTAGGCCTGCAAAGTCAATCAAACAATCAAAGTCAATCAAACAACATAGGCATTATGTTGGGTTTTTTTTTTTTTTTTTACTTCAGTAGCTGTCATCTCAGGCTGTGCTTCTCCAAATCAGCCAGTTGCTTACAGGAGGGGAGTGGGAGTGGCTTGGTACTTCTGGTCTCTCAGGCCACACACCAGCTGGCTCACAGAAAGGGGTTGGCCCAGCCCACAACTCCCTTCCTCTTCAGACAATGTTTTTCACAAATGTATTTGATTCATTGTGGCCCGAGTCAATGTGGAACCCATGGATAGAGGTCCAATTGTACTAATAACAGACATCATGAAGGTATTTCCTATGTGACAGGACTTACTCTATGTTCTATACTAACTATTTTCATCTCCATAGAAAGTCAGTGAGGTGGGTATTACTACTATTTCCATTTCATAGCTTGTAAGAAAGACTACAGCACTGAGAACTTAAGCCATTTACACAAGCATACTCAGGTAGTCAGTGCTGGGTTTGTGAGGTGAACCCAAATGAAATGCCTCTTGTCTGTGATCTTGAGCTTCTTACTCAACACAGCTGTCCCATGGGTGTATGAGCATGAAGCAACCTGGACAGCAATGACATGGGAGGAAGAGAGGTCTGGCTAAAGAATACTGAAAATGAGAAGATGCCAAAGAGGAACAGGAAGCTCGAGGGAAGAAATGGCTTTAAGAATGAAGGAATGCCATAGAGCAAAAATATTATTAACGAATATCACTTGTAACCGCATAGGAAGAAAAAAAAAGTTTCCTAGAGAAACCAAGAAAAAACTTGTAAGTAATCTAGTAATGATTCTGCAAACATTTCTGTTGAAACAAAGAATTTCTGACCCTACCAACCATATAAACCAATGTGTTTGAATCTCCAAATACAAACGTCCATTGTTTAGAACAATCTTTCCCTCTGTTCTTCTGAAGTTCAGCTATGCTTCTCAGTAGGTCAAAGTCACAGAAAACCAAATGATTTATTCTCCCTGGACATCTTGCCCACTGGACACAGCAGTGGGAGGACTTACTCAGCAAGGATGTCAAGTTAATCTGGGCAGCATTGAGGCTGTACTGCCACTGCCAAGCAAAAGACATGAGGAGCTGAGCAGGGACAGCTTTGCAGTCCATGCTGGAGAGAGACACAATAAGATCACAACCAAACAAAAACCCTTAAAGCCGTTAGACATGCTCATTGAAGCTAGTGATGCATCATCGACTTTGACATATCACATATATTCCAGGAGTCTGCAAATGACTAAGCATCCTTAAATCTAATTTCCCATCCAAAAACAGAATTGGAAAGCTAAACTTAAAAATTCCTGGGATTTTTTTCTCATATTCCACTGGGGAACTACATTAATATATCTTGCATCACGGTGATACCGCAGCTACGCTCTCTTAGCTTATCTAAGAGAGGCAATATCGCGCCCTCTTGTGGATTTTTAAGGTATTTTTATTCATGAGTGTCCTTTCATATACCTCCACTTTATCATCAGTAGGTTGTATTTCATAATGATAAGCATCAATAAAAGATAGGATATTCTACCACAACCTACTAACTGAAATACCAGACCACATTCACTGATAATGCATTCTTCTTCTGGAAATGAAGTAGCTCTTAAGAAACAGATAGTACATCAAATATTTATTGAGTTATTACAAAGAGCATGGACACAAGGCACTTGCATATGCAGACCTGATTTTTGTAAAAAAAAAAATTGATTGACAGCCTAAAAGAGAAGACCACAGGGATTGCAAGATGGCCGACTAAGTGGCAGCACGATAAGAGAGCCTCTCTGAGGAAAAAAAAATAAAAACAACTCAGATGCTGGAATCTGGCAACATGGAGAAAGCCAGACAAAAGGAGAGGAATTCTCATGACCCAGGAAGAAACTGAGGAAAAAGAAAACAGAAAGAAGAAAAAGAAGCATGGACAGAGGGCTGGAGCTGGGCAAGCCCCAATCGCTGTACCAGCCCGTCTTAAAGTCAGGTGACTCAGGATCGAGCTGAGATCACGGCCCTGCCGAGAGCGGGAGTTGGTGAGCTCCAGATCCTTGGCTGGAGGAGGCCCTGAGACAGGGAGTGGAAACAGCCAGTCGAGCTGCATGAACTTTGGTGAGTGATGGGAACTGGAATTCCCAAACTGGGAGGACTGCTGGGTGACATTTTGGAGTTGGGCAGGGCCGGCTTGAATCAAAACCCGAGGCAGCGTCTGCTGATGACTCCTAGTCCAAAGCAGATTGGTGGGATCTGCTCAGGCAGGGCCACGCCCCTGATTGAAACCCGATAGCCAGGGACAAGGCTTTTCTGGGCCAGTGGCATCCCCAGGGAACACACAAACTTGTTGAAGCATAAACTGGTTGACTGGCATAGGGGGAGGGGCTGTATCTCAGTGTGCAACTGGCAGATCTGCAGCAGACTGGGGAGCAGTACTTCCCTAGCAAGTGCGCTGCAGAAAAAACTGTAAGCAATAGGAAAGGCCCAGAGACCTCCACCACCCACCTGTCTGAAGGGGGCCAGAAACATGACAAGACAGAGAAAGAGCAAAAGGTCCCCAAATGCGGAACCAGGGAAAGTGAATCCAACAGAGGTAAATGCAGAGGAGGTTGAGAGCAGCAAACCTATAATGTCAGAGAAAGCCTCATTGGAAATAAAGAAATACATCCATGACCTCATCGTCGAATTTAAATCTGAAATTCTAACTCAGGTGAAGCAAGATATAAGAAGATTAATAAAAGAAGTCCTGGGTAATCCTCAAGTAGGCACAAATGAAAGACTAGAGGAACCCAGAGAAAGGAGAGAAGCCTTTGATGAAGAATATAAACAAAATCTAGAATATATGAAACAGATCCAAAGAGAATATCAGGAAATTAAAAACTCCATTGAAACCTGGCAAAATCTTTTAACAGAAACTAAAGACAAACTTTCAAAACTTGAAGATAGATTTGCAAAGTATAATCGTGAAAGGAAGGATCTCTTAGAAATAACAAGGAACCAGGAAGCCACAATACAAAGGCTAGAAGATGACAAGAGGATTTATAACCTAAA
>PVLA01003308.1:183682-219906 GCA_004027455.1 Hydrochoerus hydrochaeris
AGCCAGCTACAACCAAAACAGATCTACACCCAGACATATAATAATCAGGATCCCAGAAATCCATCACAAGAACAGAATATTAAAAGCAGTCAGAGAAAAGAAACAGATTACCTATAAAGGAAAACTCATCAAAATCACAGCAGACTTCTCAATGCAAACCATCAAATCAAGAAGAGCTTGGAGTGAAGTCTTCCAAGTCCTGAAAGAAAATAACCTCCAACCCAGAATGATGTACCCTGCAAAACTGTCTCTCAAAATTAATGGAGAGACAAGATATTTCCACAACAAAGAGGAACTGGGTGAGTTTGTGACCACCAATCCAACCCTGCAAAGAATACTGAAGGGCATTCTAGAGAGAGAGAAGAAAATCACCAGGGTTCCAGGAATAATGGCAGAAAGGCCTCAAAGAAAAGGGCAGACAGTGGAATGAAGGAGAAAAGTAAACAAATAACAACAGAAAAATAGCATGACAGAGATAAGACAGAGAAGATTGGTTATATCACTGGTTTATCTTGACTGATTTTATTTGAATCTGGTATGCTTGAGAGTGTCGAGTCTGAGAGTAGGGGCAACTACTCTGAAGATGACAGGATTCAATAGGAAACTCATTCTGGTTTGATTGGTAACTGCCTTTGAAGTCCTATAATGTCTCCAATGTTTAGATTTTATTAATAGTGTAAAGCAATGCTAAGCTTATATTATATTTGACAATATAGACAATTTTATTGAAAATAACAAGAGACATCATAGTAACTACCGTAGATCATCTAGTGGTGTGTTTTTGTATGTTCTTTTCATTTTGTGTTTCTCTAGGAATTTGTAGTGCTGACTTGTTTTGATTTGTTTCTCCCTCTAATACAGAAAGGCTAGGTATATGTGTAGAGACATATACATGTGTAGAACTTCTAAGTAGTTTACGAGAATGGATTATAGTTATTGTAAAGAAAAGAAAGAAAAGAGAGTATTCTAAAGGATATAACTGCATGTATGTTTGAGTGTGTGGAATTAATAACCATGTTGCTAAAGTTTTAGTTGGATGGATGAGCAAAACTGACTGCAGTCTCACTGTTTGGATGTCCACTTTGTGGACTTTAGTTTTGTAACTTGAACAACTGCATCTAAGAGGAAAATATGTAATTATCAACTAGTGATTTTTTACTGGTTACTATTTTTTTGTTGTTTTTGTTTTGTTTTGTTTTTGAGATTTTGTATTTTTTCTACCCTCTTTGTTTCAGAATTTTTTCTTTAAATAAAAAAAAATTTTTTTAAAAAGCAAGAGGAGGAAAAGAAAGTGCTCTAAAAGAGATAACTGTATTTATACTTAAGTGTGTAGGATTGATAACCATGTTACTAAGTTTTTGTTGGATTGGTGAACAGAACTGTTTGCAGCCTCACTGTTTGAACATCCACTTTGTATGCTTCAATTTTGTAACTTGAATAACTATATCCAAGAAGATAATATGTAATGTATCAAATAGTGATTTCTTACTGTTTTTTTTTGAAGTTCTGTATTGTTTCTACTCTTTTTTCTGTTTTGCTTCCCCCCACTCTTTAAATAAATTTTTTTTAAAAAAAAGAGAAGACCACACCGCTGCTGAAAGCAATGCTGTCCCCTGTGCTGTTGGGGAAAAGATAACAAGAATCGCTGCCCAGGCGGACACGCCCATCACTGGCCAGTGCCCCCGAACACCTGGCTAGAGCAGATCCTTGCCCTGGGGGCGGTGTGCTCAAGCCTTGTGACTGCGAATAGAATCACTGTTTCCCTCTCTAGGCAGCAAAAGCAAGTCATCTTAGGAACTTAATTCCATCACTCTTTAGGGAGATGATCCTACGAGACTGAGGCACTTTGACTTTAAAATTCTGCAAGAGCTAGGCTCCTCTTCTTTGTTTCTTCTTGTTTCAGGAAGGAGTCATCCTCTCTCCATGTTGACAAGTTTGCCATTTTTCTCAGTTCTATTCTCCCCTCACCAGCTCCTTTCCCTCCACTTGTAATTTTGCTCAGGTCTCTATTATCCTCTACCTCTGGACTTCTTTTAAACTGCAAAGCCCACTCGAATTCTTCCAACAGGCTTAAGTCCACTGAGGCAAGACATTTTCTTTCTTTCACTCACTACTGAATTCCCAAAACCAAAAACAGGGCCTAGTACATAGTAAGTATTTGGGGGGAAAAAAGTATGCATGTGTATAATTTTTTTTAAGTGGAATATAATTCACCTGATATAAAATTTATTTTTTTAAAGTATGTGATTTGGTGGGTTTCAATATATTCCAAAGACTAGGTGATAGTGCTGCAATCATTTAGCTCTCCAAAATAATCTACAAACACCACTTCCCCTTAGTGCTTTGCTGATTAGGTTTGCCCGTCATCCGCACCTGGGACCTCTCTGGCAAATGTTAACAGTCTCTCGTGAGCACCTGAGCTGGGCTGTCACCAGCACCTGCATGAATGTCACACAGTACCCGGCCCGCTGCGGCAGCCTATTGGAAGGTAGTGCGGCCAATACCAATTATTCACACAAGGGAGGAGCTTGCACACATTCAGACAGACGGAAAGGGGCAATGACATCAGGGAGAGTGTAGCAGAGACTCAGAAAGCAGGTGGCAGTGGAGCAGCATCATTCATCACACAGACTCCTCAGAGGGGGCCCTCCCTAGAAGCCAACCCCACACACTTGTGCAGTGTCCATCCTCCTTGTCCTTTCAGCAGTTTCTGACCTCATTGGCCATGTTCTTGAAACTGAGCTATGGACACTGACACCATGGCAGTTAGGCACCTCTTCCACTGACCGTGACTTCTCAGCCCCCTGTTCTTTTCTGCTGGAGGAAATGTCTCTAGATACTACCTGTTTTCTCTCCATATCCTGCCCCAGGCCTATCTCTGCTAGTCTCATATCCAAGATTGTTCTGGTTCTTAATAAGCTCTTCCTCAATATCCTACACCTGCCTGTCTCTCCATCCTCCTCTCTCCTTAAGAAAACAAAACAAACCATGGATTCCTGGCTGCCACTGGCAGTCTGTGGTGACCATGAGGGTTCCCACCTGGAAATACAGTCAAAGGACGGAATTGCTTGACTTAGGGACTCTTCTCAGCTGCCGATGCTACTCTTTGGTTACAGGATTCCTACCTGTAACACACCTTTGACACCACCATACACATCCCTTCTCACCCTCAGCCCTACTCAACAAGTCCTTCCAAAGCTGGCTCCCTCCTTCCTCACTGGTCCACCATACAGGTCCTTGGCACACTGCCCAAGCTGGTGCCTGAGCTCAGTCTCTTCAGATGGGGATGGGCAGCCCCAGACACAGTTCCTTCTTCCTTACACTTACACTGCCCACCCTCCCTGCAGGGACTTTGATCTCTTACTTTTACTCTCTGCTTTAATCTCTTACACTTTCACACATCATAAGAATTTATTTTTTAAATTCGCAGCAAAATTAAAAGGGTACAAATGTACCATATAATACCCTCTCACCCTACACATTCATGGTCACTGTCTATCAATAGCTCCCAGCCAAGTCGTACACATTCCATATGATTTATAAACCTATGATTGACTTACCCTTACTGCCCAAAGCCCATAGTCCACATTACACTGAACTCTGCTGTACTTCTATGACTTTAGGCCAATTTATGACATCACATATTCACCATTATAGTACCCTCTACTTGTTTGTACTTTTCCTTTCTCCCTGCTATATTCATATATCATACAAATAGTTTAAAGATTAAGTTTTAAAACCTACTTGATGAAAAGAAAAAAATATTAAATAAGTAGTAGCATAGGAGCACAATAAAACCAGTAAGGTAGTTGTGAAAGACGAATTTGAAAAACAGTTAAATCAAAACCTATGTTTTCCAGATGTAAAAGCTAGGAATTGTTTTTAAAGACACTGTAATCACAATATGTGCCTTTGTTTGGATTTTCTCGGACCCAGTATTAACCCACAGGCTCTCTTTTTGTTCTGGGTATTTTCTTTCTGAATCAGTACTGAAAGCAGACTGTTCCCCCATTTTAAAAATCCAATCCAAAATTGAGCATCTGAAGTGAAGACACACTTCTCAGATGAAGAAATAGAAATGGCAAATAAACATATGAAAACAAGTTTGACATCACTGGTTATTTGAGAATGGTAATTTAAAGCAATGCTGAGATTCTGTCTCACTCCAGAAAGAATGCTATTATCAAGAAATCAACTAAGAACAAATACTGGTGGGGCTGTGGGGGAAAAGGAACCCTTCACTGCTGGTGGGAGTGTAACCTGGTGCGTGCATGTGAAAATCAGAAGGGGGGTTTCTCTAAAATCTAGGATTAGAATTTCCATTTGACCCAGATATTTTCCTTCTGGGTATTTTCCCAGAAGAATTAAAAACATCATGCCACAGCAATATATATTCACCCATGTTTATAGCTACACTATTTGTAATAGCCAAATCTTGGAAACGACCCAAATGGCCATCAACCAAGAAATGAATAAAAATGATGTGGTATTTTCATACAGTGGAGTACTACTCAGCTATAAAGAAAGATAAACTTGAGGCTTCTATAGATAAATGAATGCAACTAGAGACTATAGTGAAATAAATTAGACTTGCCTGTGTAATCATATTGTCTCCCAAGTATAAGAAACTAAAAGAGTATAAACCAAAAGGTACAATAGATATTGTGAAAAGGAAAGAAACCGCTCAAAAGGAAAGAATAACTGGGATGGGGGAAAAGGAGAAAAGAAGGAAGGGAGAAAAAATATATATATATGTGTATGATAGCTAAGATAATTGTACTACTCATTCTATTAGTTCATTGAAAGGAACAGTTAGTGCTTATATTGTTTGATCAGTTTTTACAGGCCTATATCTGGTAATCTGAGCAACTATTTTGAAGACAATAATATGCAATATAATACATATGTTAATTTCCTACCATCTTGTTTTAAAATTCTGTATCATTTTTATTGCTTTTTTAATTCTCTTTAAAAGAAAACAAAATAAAACAAATTGGCCAAAAGCATCTACATAGTTTTGGCAAATACTGGGTATTTATGAAATACCCAGTAAATACTGGGTATTACCATCACCCTCCTGTGCATAACTCTCCTATCTCATTCAATTAGATATGTCTTTTAGCTGAAATCACAATGTTCACTACTGAATTAGAAAATCATATAGACTTTATGTTGTAAATTTCATGTATTTAGTCAAATATATAAACCACATAAATTACCGCATATGGTACCTTTTAATTTGTTATGAAATTCTAAAAATAACTGTGAGCCCTCTGTGACAATCTGAAAACAATTGAGAAGTGTGAACCCAATTTATATAAAATAAAGCTCTGACACAATTTTGCTGCTGAGGAGAAACTACATTGTGTATACTAATCAACTAATACTTCCTCCTGAAAAATGAAATGCCACACAATAAATTATGCCCATTCTAGCCACAGGGTGTTATGTTCTGTTCTCTTTTGGTGGTCATTTTATCTCTGTTTGCTATTTAGAAGGAATAAAAATCTGATGTAGTTTCCTCAGAAATGGCAAAAGAATAAAGGAGGCTTTTACCGCCTATCTCAAGACTCCAAAATACAGGCTGCTACTGAAGAATGGAAATGCACCTCAGTTCCAAATGCAGTGGATGGTACTTCTCAACCTATCACAGTATAAATCATTCAAGAATCCCATCTTAGAGGACTGGCCACAAGTATCCAGAAGCCATGGGCTTTATTAGGATGTGAGATTCTCAAAGGGATTTAAACTACTTCCTGACAGTCCCTAGCATAAAATTATTATAGAAGGTAAAAGAAAATTTCTATGGAGATTCAGACCTGATTAACATAACCCATGCCTGTCAGTCACTCTCTGGAAGCCAATTAAGCAAAGCACTCAGATGTAACACTTTAACACCATAAATTAAAGTGGGCAGAAAGTGAAGTTCTATCATAAAATTAACCATAGTAAGTGACATGGCTCTGAAAATGTACCTTTAGAAATAAAGTATATTTATGCCCTAACTGCTAAGCAAAATAAGGGAAATTTTCCCAATGAAAGAGCCAAAATGACTTCATTGATCTTTTTGAAGCCTTCTGTTTGGGAGAAAGAGGTCTTCATGCCAAGCAGTATGTGAGTTAATTTTCTCCAAGGGAAATAGTTTGCAGAATTTTATGGAAGGCTTAAAATACACGTAGTCCCTTATGATTTGCGATGGACAACTCACCAGATTATATCTTCCCCCAGTCTGAAGTTGACCCAGGCTACAACATGGTCAGGGCAGAAAGCAGAAGGACAAAGATACAGATTCTCATTTATTCTTTTCGTACTAAACAGTCTGGGCACTTTTTAATCCTCTTTGAAGTTTCTTGTGGTCAGGGACAATGTCAGCCAACTCACCTTCACTCAAAAAAGAAAAGGACAGATGAACAGATAAGAGTCTGCTGTCCTTCCTTTTCACAATAGAAGCTGCTCAAAAGGAAGGAACAGCTGGGATGGGGGAAAGAAGAGAAGAAGGAAGGGGGAAATATATATATATATATGATAGCTAAGACAATTGTTCCACTCATTCTATTAGTTCACTGAAAGATACAGTACTTATATTGTTTGATCAATTTTACATGCCTGTATCTGGTGATCTGAGCAATTATTTCGTTTGTTTTGTTTTGGGGGGATTTTTGATTGTTTTTGGGGGGTTGCTTTTTTATTTTAAAGAGAAAAAATAACAGAAAAGTCAAGAAACAAGCAAATAAAAGACAACAAAAGCAAAATGACAAGAACACAGAATAATAATAGCTACCTAGGTTTTCAAAACAAGATGAGAGGAATTTAACAACGGTTAAAGATAACCATATGCAATACAATAACGATTGCTAAATTCCTGTCATCTTGTTTTGAAATTCTATATCATCTTTATTGTTTTTTATTCTTTTTAAAATAAAAAAAATTTTTAAAAGATTAGGTTGTCCTGCAACTGCGTCCTGTATGTATGTTCTCAGTATGTTATTTTGCCCTTTGCTTCTTCTTAACTATCAAATACCTGACTTCTGAACCATGCTTTCATGACATGATGACAAAAAGAAGCTACCGTGATGAGGGAAGAAGATCTCCTGTTCTGAACCTAAAGGCTCTGAAAGAGAAGTGTCCTAGTGGGGCTTATACCAGATGACTCCAGAGTTCAGTATCAGAGTGTGCCAGTTCCTTCAGGCCCCAGCAAAACCACTTTCGCCCCTTTCCCACACTACCCTTGACATGAAAAAGAGGGGTGCCAAATTATGGGTGCAGATAAGTCCTCACTCACTACCCCCCCCTTCACCTTTTCCCTGCCTTGGGACTTAGGCAGACTTCTCTACCCCTGATTTACTGTCCTCTGTTGGCTTCTCCTCCCTGCATAACAGCAGAGAGCCCCAGGATCAGTCTCTGGATCTCCTATCTGTTTACACTCATTTGCTTGATGATCTAGCAGTCTACAGGCTCTTGACTTCCAGATTTATATTTTTAGCCCTGACTCCCCCATAAACTCCAGTCTCACATATCTAACTGCATTAGCCATGCTTCTGCTTTGCTAACACAGTGTAACAAACAACTCACAAGCTCAGTGCCTTATAATAACAATCATTTATTTCTTTCTCACTTGTCTGCAAGTTTGCTAAGGCACCTCTGCTTCAAGCCACATCTGCGGTTTCCTTTATCCTTCATCCCGGTACCAGCAGTTTTCCAAGGTCAGGCTCTTCCCACCCACCGCAGAAGGTAAAATCTTCAAAGGGACTGCCACAGCTTTGCTCTGCTGTCTATGACATCAGCTGAGTTGGCACAATACCACTTCTACCCACGCTTAATTGGCCAAAGCCAGAAACACATGGAAACCCATCACCAATGATCCAGAGAAGCATCTCTACCAAAAGAAGCTGTGACAGAGATAGGGGAGTGGAAAGAACCATGAATAAATAATCTACCACACTAGATCTCTGTCAACACCTTCTCCTAGACACTCAATAATAATCTCACGAGAAAAATTGATTTGAGTACCAAATCACTTCTTCCTTAATCTTTCCCATATGTACAAAGGTCAGTGCTATCATTCTGGTTATTTCAGAGTCATTACTGGCTTTTTTTTTTCTCTCATACATCCTACCAGTCCTATTGATGCTGCCCTCAAAACACCATGTGTCTATAAATTGGCCCTTTTTCATCTCCTCCATTGCTATCACCTTTGTGTAACACATCACCCTCTTTTCAGGAGTACAGTAATGGGCTTCTAAACAGTGTTCATGTTTGCACTCTGAGCTCTCAAGCGTATTCTCAATATGACAACCAGAAATGAGATCAGATCACTCCTCTGCTTAATCCACCAAGAATCCCTTTACACCCTTAACCTCACCTTCCGCTCTGCTCCGCCCCACTCTGTTCCTGCCATGCAAGCCAACTTTGTGATCCTTGAGCAGAAGAGTTGCATTCTTCACCGGTGCCTTTGCACTTGCTTTTATCTTTGTCTAGAATATCTTTCCCCCAGATATCTAAGGGGTCCCTCTCTTACCTCTTCCAGGGCTTAATTCAAATGTCACCTTCTCAGTGAAGCTTTTCTGAACACCCTAATTGCATGGTGAAAGTATAAGTGCTATGGTAAATTAAGTAAACACAGCTGTGGGAGCCCAGAAGCGCATCCCTCCAAACTATGAGTCAATATATTACAGTCCTTGTGTAGTAGGCTGGGTGCCCATGAGGGACAGTGGCTTCTTATGTCTTGTCATGTGTAATCCTGCTATTCATTAACAAAATCTCTGCTGATTCCTCAGGCGGTGTGCACCTCTCTGACCCCTTGATATGGGGCTAAGCTTTTTGACTTTCTTTGGACAGGGGGTTGTGTGAAGGTGCATGACACAAACAGAGGCTATGAACATGTGGTAGTGTGTGGCTTGACCACTCACTTCTGTCATCTGCCTTGTAAAGAGAATGCCTGTTGTTGCCTCTGATCCTGAAAGACAGTCATGTGGATCAAACCTGAACCAACCCTGGAAAGTGCTCAACCCAACCAAGCACAGCAGAACCCAAATCAGATCCATCCTGCAAGCCCATTAGAAAGAAGGAAATGCCTGATGTAAAAAAAAAAACCCTGAATTTTGAAGCCATTGGCTATGAAGCATCATTGCAAAAATTAACATTTGCTTATATATGAAATCAATACCAGCTGAAATGATTTTTATAGCACTCTCATTCATTTTTTTCACTGCATCCCATTGAGGCTTTCATCTTTTCCATTACCCAGTTAACACTATCACTCTTTTATTTCAACAACAACCTCTGAAACAATAGTCTACATACATCGTCTCTCTCTCTCTTCTTATTCCCAGCTCATTTTAACTCCTTGAACAGATTTACAACTTCCTGCCCTGTAGACCATAGTCATCCATTCCTGTACCAAAGGATAAACACGGACAGATGTGACACTGAGCTAGACCAGAAGCAGTCAAGACAACTAAGTTCATCAATAAATGACCAGTAAATCAGGTATGGTGGTGTGTGTCTATAGGCCCAACTATTTGAGAGGCTGAGGTAGGAGGATTATTTGGCCTAGGAGTTCAAGGCCAGCCTGGACAACATAGCAAAAACTCATCTCAGAAAGATAATTAATTATCTAATCAAATGATAAGAAAGGTGGAAAATCTAAAGCAATTGTCTTTCAATTTACACATTAAAAAATGTGTACTCTAGACAAAAACTCAATCTCAGCTTTAAAAAGTTAAACTGTGAATTTTGTGCAAATACTACTGGAAATTTTTCAGACTTCATATAACCAATGGACTCCCTGCTCCTCCATCAATACATTTGCTTGTTTTTTTGTTTATTTGTTTGGAGACAGGGTCTTGCTATGTAGTTCAGGCTGATCTTGAACTCACTATGTAACCCAAGATGGCCTCAAACTCACGGAAATCCTCCTGACTCAACCTCCTACATACAGAGATTACAGGCTTGCACCACCACACCCAACCACTGCTTAATTCTTATACAACCTATGAGAGTAAGGCTAGGCTTCATGCTGAAAAATGCTCAGGAATTGATTGTTTATCTTCTCAAGTCCCCTTTCACATGCATACTGGATTTTCAGGACCACTGAAGCCGATGTTCTCCAATATTCCTTTACATACTTGCCATATATGTTTGTCTCCAGTAGAAATAATATTTTACATTTCTAGTGCAGTCTGTCTACTTCATTGTATTGGTTAGCTTTCCCATTGCTGAGGCAAAATGCTCAACACCCACCATATCAAGGAGGAGAGGTTTAATCTGGCTTATGGTTTCAGGGGATTCAGTCCAGGATCAGACAGCCCCAAGGCAAGAACATCATGGCAGCATAGCATGATGGACCAAAGTATCTCACTTCATGACAGGAAGCAGCATACAGGGAAAGTGTGTCCATAAGAGATCTACCCTCCAAAGGCACACCCTGGTGACCCACCTCCAACCAGGGCTCACCTCCTACTAACACATCCAGCTATAGACATCAGTGGATTAGACCACTGAAAAGCATAGCACCCATAATCCAACCACCTATCCAGGAGACTCAATCAAGTCAAACTGGCAGTTCAGATTGACTGGTTCACTGTCATTATGATGAATACAAGCTTTCCTCTTTTTTGTCCTCACTTTTCCTTTTACAATCTGCCACAGCCCATGTGGCCAGTTGGGGTCCTCATAGGGGCAACAGATGATTAAGAAAAGATTAGACACATAATGAAAAAAAGGCTGGGACCAGATGGGACCTGATCTCTCTGATGGAGAGGCAGTGACCACCAATGCTGGCTATACCTTTATTTATACACAGTAGAAAGGAGGGAAGTGTGTGACAGGGCTGAAAGTGCAGTCCCAGTGTTTTGCTGAGAACACTGAAAGTGAAACATTCTCAGAGCCATCCGTGCTATACTTAACAGAGAGAAACACCTCTTGATCTGCCACTGAGCTAGAGGTCACCTTGTTTACATGGTCTGCCTCTGGTAGCCCATGGTTTTGGGACTTTGTTCTAAGCCCAAGGAGTTCACTGACCTCTGGCTCAGCTGTGGCTTAGCTGCTCACCACAACAATCTTCATCAGAACACTAAACATTATTAAGAATTTTTATATTTGTTTACTTTTCTACCTCCCCAAAGTATTATGTATTCAAGGTGTTATTCTGAGCCAGCAGATATGCAGTGCCACATATCAATTTCTGCCCACTGCAGAGAGGGTAAGAAATAATTTGAAACCTATTGAGTTTGGAGGTTGTATACGTTAAATACACATTTTTCACACCACATAAACATTTGAAAGGATTATAACAATTGAATGGAGTTTTTTTCTTCATTGTATCCCCCATTCTGAAAAAAAAGGTTACATATTTTTAATTTTTTCAGATAAAAATACATGTCTTTTTCTGCACTGATCTGTAGCCATTTTAATATGAATTCACCAGGCATGGCGGCTATGCCTGTAATCCCAGCACTCCCTGGGGCTAAGGCAGTGATGACCTAGACTGTGGTTGGATCTCTGTGAGTTTGAGGCCAGCCTGGACTACAAAATGAGTAAAAGGCCAGTTTGAAAGACATAGAAGACCCTGTATCAAAAAACAATAAAGAAATAAAGAAATGCACATACTTGCACCCATCTTGTAAAAGTTTGATTCTTCTGCTACACAGACAGACATCAAGCAGTTTCCAAGGGAGCACTGCTTCAGGATAATGACCCCACAAAAACAACCCTTCTGAAGACAAATATCTATTCTCTTCACCATCATCCAGAAGCATTAAATTAGAGCCACTCCTCTGGAAATAAAGAGAGCCAGCTTGCAATTATGCAGCACAGGGTATCAGATAATCTTCCCCTTAAGAGCATAATTATTCTACAGGATAGCAGTGCTGGCATGGGCCATTAGCTCTCACAGTAATAAGACTCCATTTCTCAACAACTGAAAAATTGCTTGACATAGCAAGAGATCTACTAGTCTCAGTTATCTCAAAATCTGAGAATTAGGCCATGTGTTTGAACAGGCCCTCTGGGGAAGAGATGATCCAGTCCTCAAGTATACACAGGCAGAAGAGCCAGGGACTGGACCCACAGAGCAGTCTTTAAGGAATGATGTTTGCTTAGTGTTCGCCATCAGAGCACACAAATGTCTCTTAAAAGTTGTTACCTCTTTCTTTATTAAAAAAAAATTTAGAAAACATAGAAAAATACAGAGAAGTTTAAATTTATCACATTTCTACTTCCAAAGAGCCACTGTTAACATTTTGGGGCATCATTCTAAAGTGTTCTGTAATTTTATATTTACTTTTTAAAGATCCAAGTGAAGTCATAGCACTCACAGTATTTCACAATGAACTTTTTCACAAAATAGTTTGTTGTAAATATTTTCCCTGTGGTTCTAAAAATTCTAATAACGACTTTTCATAACTAGAGTGAATTCCAATTTTCCAACTAGAATCTACTTAGCCAGTGCTCGTTTTGTTAAAAGACTCAGTTCCCCTCACATCTAACAGGTTACTAGACATCCTCATAAATATATCTGTGTGTGCATCTCTGATCATTTTCTAGAAGACTTGCCTGGCAAGGTCCACCTTTGGTCTGCATACAGCAACCACAGAAGGGATTCTCCACCTCTTCAAAAGCCAGCAGTTGAGAAATATTACATTTATATAAGAAAGTAAAAACACTACAATGTTTGCTCACTGTATTAGTTTATAAAAACTTCTAAGCATCTGTGGATACTGCATGAGATTTTAGCAGTAACTGCTAGTTTATATTCAAGCATAAGAACACCAAGCAAGATCTAGAGGAGTGGTCACTCTTCAGTTTGGTCTGGACACTTCTGTCTTAATGGAGCCTCCTGCTAGAGCTCAGCATCACTCTTTTCCCACGTGTTGTAGGGAAAAGCTAGAATGATTCTTCATGCAATGACTTGATTTATCAGAGTGCATCAGCTCAATCAGCAGCAAAGCCCAGAAGGATATTTAAGGATGTAAATCCCGGTGATTCCAAAATGCTAGGGAGCAGTGGAGTGTGGCACTGAAGGAAGCCTATCTTGCCTGAAATCATCCATGTCCTTTTTTCTTAAGCCATCTTGCTTGACTCCTAAGAGTCAAGCAAGAATATAGTCAAGGGCAAAGATTGCTGTGTCTCATTAATGACTTTTAAAGTACAGTTTGAAAAACACTTTCTGAGCACCGTCAACAAGTATTTGCTCCAATGTTCTCTATAAACACACACGAGAAAGGAAGAGGTAGGGAGGCAAAGGGATGCAAAGAAGGAATGGAGATGTGTTAATGTACAGACACCAACTCCACACAAGGAACAGAACTATGTAGTGCACAAGTGTGCTAATAAATAAACTAATCAAATGTATTAAAAAGGAATATGCAGACCATACTTCAAATAGATGCTTCTAATATGAACTTCTCTAATGTCTGTGTCTGCCTGACTACAGCAATTGGAGCTATGCATACTCTAGCAAGTGGAAAGTTGAATGGGTTTTTTTTCCTTTGTTTTTTTTTAATAATACTAACATTAGAGTTTACTAAGTACTTACTGAACTCAGGTCAGCTGACTCCATCTTAGCTGCAGACTTTTCCCCTTTACCCACCTATCTCTAGCAGCTCTGGAGATGTCTCTTGAAACCAGTTAACCCAACCTACACACACAGCATCAACTCTTATTATTAGACTGAGGCCACACAGCCTAAAAGAGATTAAATGGCGCTCCTTACTTTAGACTGTTCCAGTATGCTCTGGTCACCAGTTATGGAGTTTAAAGTGGTCGGGTGGCTACACATACACAAAGGAGCCTTCTGAATCACAAGCTCTCCCAACACAAGTAAGATAAGCAAGGAAAGAAAGGAAGCATAGGAAAGGAAATGCAGCTGGAAGCCCTTGTAAAGTTTGATTCTGAGTCGACGAGGCTGAGCTCCCATGAGAGTAGAACTCTATTTAAGCCTAATGTTTTGGGGGTAGTAAATTTATTGAACTCCTGAGCTGAAATAATCTCAAGAGAGCTGTTTATTTAGAAGAGGTATATTAATCCATTAAGCTAATGCTTTAACATAAGTAGCCAGATTTATTACATTAGTTTCGGTGACCCAAGTGATTTGACCTGTTTGAATAAAATGATCTTTGGGTATGAGCAATATAAAAAAATAATAATAAGCATCAAATTCGTGTGTGTGGGTGTGGGTGTGGGGGTGTGTGTGTGTGGTGTGGTGTGGTGTGTTCCCTCTGTTAAATTATATTCCTAGCCTATGGTTTTACATTACCCTGAAAAATCACAAACTCTTCCATACTTTGCATCTGATCTGCATAAGAAATTGCACCCAAAGGCCTGCATTCACCTGGATAAAATGAGAGTTTTATGAATTCATTTAAAGGGGAAAATGCTGCATAAAATAAAAGATAAATTGTGACAGCTTCAGGCTCCAAAATAATAATGAAATGAAGTTATCTCTTAATTATAACTGGAAAGTGTTGGAGAGTACTGCAATGTGAGGAAATGATTTATGGTTTCAAAAAACTTTGCACCTTAAATATGTTTAAATATAATTTTCACTATATCTTCATAAATCTTTTATGGCAGATGTTAAGTGTATCAGTATAACAGGATCATACAAAGAAGCTAGTAAATTCCATCCTACTAATAGCATAAGGCAAAACAAATGTGCATGATTAACAGTGACAGTTGGAGAGAACAGCTCTAAGCAATTTAAAGACCCCCAGAACCAAAAAAGATCAAAAGGAACAAGTTACTTTCACTAGGTGAACAGAAATAACTCTAAAATTGGGATTGTTGTAAGATGCTACTTAAAATGAGCCGCAGGAAAAGAATGAAAAAGGGCCTGTTTTATTCTCAAAAAGCCTATTCTGTCAAGGTTGTTGGAGAACCAATTATTCTTAGGAGTATGTCAAATAAATGCCTTAGAGCCTGTCTCAAGCTAAAAAATTACATACAAGAATTTAGCATGTATTAGTTTGACCCTGTGAGCTGACCTCATTCATGAGATTTCAACAAAGTTGTTGAAAAATACTTCAACATATAGCACGCCTTAATTGAACATGGCACATATTATAGCAAAAGGTATAATGTGGGAAATTGCATGAAAACAAGAGTGAAAAAAGAAATTAATTTAATGCTGCCCTATATCCCTGTGCTATTCCAGAATTTAACAAGGAACACAAACCATATAACCATTAAATTTTGGTTGCATTGATTTGAATCCTCATCCAAGTCATCCAACCAACCCATTCACTTATCTTGTTTTAAATATTAACAAAGACAGATTTTATCTGGAAAAATTATCAATTGCTAATTGTTATGTTAATAATAGAAAAATTCAAATTCAACGTTGAAACAGATGGCCTCCTTTCCACTCCATTGTAGTCTCTTTCTCTTAATGAAAACTCTCCTAAAGGCCAAAGCCACTCATCAGTTGGATGGGTTTCACGGTATGTTTGTTATTACTGAAGACAGGGTGTCAACAAGAGCTTCTCTTACTGAGACGCAATTATTTTGTTCTTGAAACAGTTCACAACATGTTGGGTAATCAACATTTGCCTAAATGTAAATATTTTCCTTTGTCATTAAAAATGGAGTCTTGTACTTCCCAATCTTTTACTCTTTAGCATGTTATTAATGGTGAATCTGATGAATATTTATTTGACACTAGGTGAAAGTAGAGGTCATACTTTTACATCAGTTTACCTAAGGGTGAACATCGTACTAGAGTGCCCTGTCTGAGACGTGTGTTTACATGACCAGTCCTTATCTCTGCAGTCAGCGATCCCCTCAACCCTTCCAAGCCTTCCTGACAAAATGGACCCATTGATCCTATTTAGGACTCAAATTATCTTTCCAATTCATTCACCCTAATTCGTGGGTCTCCTGCAAGACTAAAAGACAATAAAAGTCTTTGCCAGTGTCAAAGTATTATAGATCATAATTTTAAAATAATATCAAAGACATGAATACAAGTTTGAATTTTTTTTTGAGATAGGACTTCACTATGCAGTTCAAACTGACCTTGAACTCACTTTGTAGACCAGGGAAACCTCGAAATCACAGCAATCCTCTTGCCTCAGCCTCCTGAGTGCCACAATTATAGGCATGTACCTCGACACCTGGCCAAGTTTGATTTCTGTAAAGGCTCCTATGCACATTTTACAGCACTGCTTTAGTTCAATATTTATTTTCATTTTCTATGCACATAAGAAAATGAATTTATCTTATTTTCATTCAAAAGTAAGTTCTTCTAAATTAAATGGTAGCAAAGCACTTCAGACGCAACAGGTAAATTATAAATATTTTACACATATGTTATTAAAGTAAATAGCAGTATTGTCACCATTTTACTTGCTTGGAATGCATTTATTATGGGTATTTTTTCTTTAACTGGAAACATTGAGAAGTATTATAATAAATTAGATTAATAATGTATTTTTATGTTAATGTTTTTGTTTCCTTTCATTAACCAACTGCATTTTAGCAGCTTTAAAAAAGCATTCAAAATTAGTATAGCTCAGCTTACTACAGACTTTATTATTAATAAATTAAAATCTAAGGCAGGAAATTATGATTGTCTGCTTTGTTTCAAATCCTAAATCAACTGCAAATAATTCAGCAAATGGAAAAAAATATTTCTTAACCTGCAGAAAGAAAAACTAATAAAATAATTTTTAAAAAGCATAAGTCCGTCTGTGGCGGAGGAAGATAAATGAAGTGAAGAATTTATGGAAATGAAAAATTATTTAACATGAAGTATAAGCTAACAGATTTTTTATGAGATGAAGAGTATATAGAAACAAAGAACTTTTTTGTGGCACCTTGTCACACACAGTGTTTCTACGTTCTCTAATGCCCCTCGAACACCCCATGTATGTCTGCAAACACAAGCTGATCTATCCTGTTTCATATTTACACTAATAAAAAATGAGAAGAGGTTTAGCTGCATTCCACAAAATAGGTATTTAACGAGCATAAAAAAAAACATAAGTTCTGAGTTGATCATCCTACAATGTACAAATGCACCTCAATATCACACTGTATCCATCAGAGATACTGAATTATTGTTTGTCAATAAGTAAATAAGTGAATGATAAGAAATGTGAAGAAGGCATTCTGGTATTAAAAGCTGTCTCTACGGCACCTCACTGACTGCTTTCTCTTAATTCTAATGTCATAACTCCCAATCCTGACTCTGAAGCAACTAAGCCCTTTCTGACAAGTTCAGCCTATCCCCAGGCTTTGAACCCACACTATTATCATTAAAGTGACTTTAAGAAATAGTAGAGGGCCAGGAGTTTAGCTCAGTGGAGTAAGTACCTGCCTGGCAAGTGCAAGCTTGTGAGTACCAAAAAAAAAAAAAATAGTAATAGGTATCAAATCAGCCTTACCTTTATTTCCCCCTGCGCTGAGGCCCTGTTCTAGCAGAATTCTACATACATTTTTCCATGGCAGCTGATGACAGCAAGGACTAATAGAACAGGACCAAAAAGTCAAAGCCAGAGAAGCAGTACTGAGCATGATGTGAGAAGCTTAGAGAAAGATTATGTCTGTGAAAACAAATCAAAATCAGAAGCATCAGGGATAAGGCTAAGTCAGGAAGCAGCAAAAGCAAAATCAGGGTTTTACCAATGAATGAGGAGTGTGGCGTGGCTCCTAGGACCACGGAAAACGAAACACAAGTTTAGTCCATCCTGTAAGTAATGGAATCTATTTAAAATTCTGAGCTGGAACTTGACACAATCTGATACACACTTCAGAAATCTCACTCTTCTGTCCATGTGATAGATTAGAGAATAAAGCTGAAGGTAGAGGACTACACAGAAACAAGAAATGACACGACATTGAGGTGTATTTGAGAGATGTTCAGGAAATAGAATTGACAGGAAGTGGTGACCAATTCGCTACTAGGCCTGGGTAGCGGTTTGCAGTGATATTTTTGGATCATTCCCCAGCCTGCCTTGGCTAAATATGTGGATGGTAATTCTATTCATAAAGATAAGAAAATTCAGAAAGAGCAGACTTTCCATTTAGATAACAAGGTTATTCTGAAGACTGTTAAACCAGGTAGAAATATTCAAGCCTAACCAAAGTAGCAACACTGCTTCAGTCACTAGGCTTGATCAGCTCCTTCCCAAACAGGAACTAGAACTTACTGCCAAAATCTCACTGGGGAGCCTCCACAGGCCCTCAGAAGTATTTATAAATTAACATTCCTAGTAAACACTACTTACCTTTTATTTTTCAGCATAACCCTAATATTTCTCAGTTTCTGATCTTTAAAGAGGTGGCAGAATCTCTTTTCTTGTTGCCATGCACAGATTTAACTGACAGGAAATTATGGTGCCATTTTGTGTGTTTCCTCTTCTGTTGATGGACTTTCAGTTCTTACCACCTTTTTGTTCAATGCCTCAACAAAGTATATGAAAAGTTTCAATATAGTTAGATTCTGTGATTCTGCAATTCCCTACACTAGTAGGTAATTGACTATTTCCAATTGCTTACTAACCAATTCCACTGAATTGGTCCTTGGATTTTTCACTCTTATAAACATTAGGGTGTTAGATATCCTTATACACATATCTTTATGCACATCTCTGGTCATTTTCAGAGAACAAATTCCTAGAAGGAGAAATGCTGAGTCATAGACTATAAATATATTCCATATATATATATATATAGAGAGAGAGAGAGAGAGAGAGAGAGAGAGAGAGAGAGATTCCATGGATAGAAGTTATAAAAGTATGTCTATTGAATACATTTAATAGTTTTTCTTTTAACAGTTAATAACTGAAAACACAAGAAATCTAATTTTAGATAGTAAACTAAGAGATATATGTATAAAACTTGCTAGAAATGATTGTCCTAAGTTCTGCCCTTCTCAAACTGTACTGACCTCCCAGAAAACTGCAGCAGACTCTGAATGGTGTCAGAGGGTAGTTGGCTTTAAAGGAAACACAGTGATATCTGTCAGACACCACCAAAACTCTGTTACGGTTTATATCTAGATGCCCCCCCCCAAGCTTCATGCACTCATAGGGGCCTTAGGGAATGACTGGATCATGAGTATGCAGTTCACTGACTGTTTTAACATAGCTTTAGCATAGTTCTGGACATGGAAGATGGACTTACTAAAGAGGGAAGAGTGTGAGTGACACCAACCAATAGACTTGTAGCCTGGATGAAATAAAAAGGGTAAGAAGGAAGGCAGGCTCACTGCCTCCTTCCTGCCAGCCATGAACTATTTCTCCTCTGCCATGTTGCCCTGCTTGGAACCAGCAAACTTTAGACAAAAACCTCTACAAACTGTGAGCTGAAATAAACCTTTCCTCCTTTAGCATGCAGGTGTCAGGTGTCTCCCAGCAACAAGAATGTAACTAAGAAAAACTTCTAGTTAGTTCCCAAGTAGTTCAGAGACAACGTTAGAACTCCTTACATTCCTTCCAGTGACAGCATATCATTACAGACTGTTTTCAACAGTTATTGTGATAAGAAGCAAGTGCCAAATGAAAATCAACATAGAACAAGAAACAAGTACAGGTGTTATTCATCTCTTTCCCAAGCTGAGAACTTGTTCAGTGACCGACAGGTGTACATGTCTCATTAGTAAATAACTGCAGCTATTTCGGAGTGAAATACTTTTCTCTCTTTTCACATGTATTATTTTTCTAAATGGTTTCTATGTTTTAATTATAATTACTAAGCTGTTTGGCTTAACTATTTAATAAGCAGACATGTCAGGTATTTCCTTTGCCAAGAGACTCTGAAAACTTTATTAGATACTCTGAAGACTCTGACAAGAAAATTCAGCATCTCTGCCTGAATGCTAGGAAGCTATACATTATCATTCAATGTTGGTTCTTTCACAAAATTTAAATGAGGAACTTTTTATAAATATATTTTTGACAATTATAAAAAAGTGTAAAGAAATTTGTGATTTTTATCAATTTTTATGAAACTAAATATTGATAGCAATTGTATGAGATTTTATAACAGTAAAAACTAAACTCAGTTTCAGAATGACTAATTCTTCCTTTAATTTTAACATTGTTTCTCTAATTTAAGGCAGTGCAGACTTTTAGGCAAAGTGCCTAGGAGTTAGTTGACAAAGAAGTTAAGTGTATGGAAATCTCTTTTGTGGTTTTTTTTTCCTCTGACATAAATATTATAAGGAAACTTTCACCTCATTGACATAAGAAGGAACACCTAAGGCAATGTCAGTCAAGCCAAAATCTTTTACAAATTGCCAGCAGGAACTTTATTTTCAGTAGCCAAAGTAGACTCAATTATTCAAATCAGCTTGCTTTATATAAATTAGTCCCTTCAAAAAACTTTTCTTAATCTAGGCAGTTATTGAATGAAACTGGATTTACCTCAACAAATGTCTGCACAAAGAGGCGAAAACACACAAGGGACTATCCTGTTCTAGCTGGAAGCACTAAGCTCTCTCTGGTTTATTTACAAGCCCTCCTCTCGCAAGAACAATGAAAAGGGTATAATTATGCCCTTGACTGTCATTTTTACAGTTCTCATTCAAGCCTGCACTTTAAAGAGAAGAAAAGAGGCATAAGATGGCAGAGACCTTTTATGTCTGTTAGTCTGGCTCATGATTAAGAAAAGGAAGCATCTATTTTGCCACTAATTTTAAAAAGGTCATATTTAAGAGTACCTATAGTCTTGTGCTTTGAAAATACAGTAGATTGACTTTTCAATTGGCTTGTCTCACTGCTCAAAATCATTCTGATTAGAAAATAGGCTTCCAGAATGTATCATTTTGTCCCATTATAGAAAAATGCATATATTTACACACACACACACACATCATGAGGTGAAAAATCATGTTCCAATTATGGGACCTGAATGAAGCTTGGGTTTTATAGCATCAAACTGAAAGTTAACCAGTAAATAAAGATGAGTCTTTTTAAAAATAACTTCTTTTAAAAAAATATCTCCATCACTATTCATCATAATTAACTAATAGCCTGAAAGAAAACCACTAAGACTTGGAACTAAATCCACAGTCATTAACAATAGACTGGAATGCTTTTGCTTGAGCTCAGACATTGCATTTGTTCACATAATACTGGCAAACAAAAGTCTTGTCACCTGAAAGACTGGAGAACTGCACTCCTCTCACAGCATCCCTTTGAAAGGAGTAGTATGCATCCCATACTCATAGAAAGTGACACTTTATTTGACTGAACTTGGTTTTTAAAAACCAAGGGAAGGAAAGTGCCCTGGAAACATAAGACACACAATCAAGGTTGATCCAGGACAGAATTCACTGAGGCAAGCATCACAGCCACCTAAGTAGGGAACAGGGGCAAGGTTGGGCCAAGGGGATTTTGAGGAACACTAAGGGATTTATATTTTTATAACTTGCTCATTTTTTCAAAGACTTCCATTTATCCAGTGATTCTCTGTATGATTTTAGCACATCTGACACCTTTGTTTCATATCCTAAGTAAAAATAAATGAACTATAACATATAGATTGTCACACTTATATCCCAGATTACTGCCATATTCTTTGTCTCAGAGGGACCCTGTTTGATAGTCAGTGTGTAAAAAACTTCAAAGCCTGAGCAAAGGTCACTAAAGCAGTGGGGGGTGGTCCTCTGAGAGTGAAGTTTATATTAACTAACATGAAAGTGGACGTGAGTAGCCTTCTACTGAGTGGCCCAGGACAGGATCTTTGACACAAAGATCCCTTGCAAGAGATGGGAGCTCTCAGCCTCCTCAGGGGACTAAATCACTACAGCCTGGGCTTTGTCTTCAGATAACCTAGATCTCACACTTTGTTACACAGACAAATTAACATGGCAACCTGCAAGAAGTTTTGCAAATGGAAAACTGAAGAATAATTGTTTATTAGAGATTATACAACGAGGCATGGAGTCTAGATAGCACGAGTCCCTAGATAAAGGTACTCAGTGGTAAAGCAAGTGAATTCTGCCAAATTACAACATCCTTCAAGACTGCTCAATTTATTTTATTCTGACCTCATCCTTTCGAATAGCCTCAGTATTTCTCAGTTAGCAACCTGGATTTCAACAAAAGTTGACAATGGGAAGGGCTAAGATAAGCATTTTCTAGTGACAAGAAAGGAAATTTCTTCAGTCTGCAAAAGAATTTTGACTGTGCAAATGTGACAAATGTGTAAAAGTAACTCAGGTACAACATGTTGTATTTGTATAAGCCCACAGAATGTGTGGCACCAAAAGTGATTCCTGATATGAACTATGGAGTCTGAGAGATAAAGACAAGACAATGTAGGATCACTAAATATAACAAATATGCCATTCTGATGGGGACACTCACAGTGCAGAGCTGTGCATACCAAGTAATACATACAACCAGAAGTTCAAAGCATATATTTATGAGTCAAGGAGTCCAGTTAAAATCCTGATACTGCTCTGTGTAAGAAGTTACTTTTTTTCTTCTTTACATTTTACTTTATTTTTACCATTGCATATCCAGTCATTTGAGCCAAGACCCATACACATCCTTTGAGATTCAACCTGCCTCTTCTGAGAGACCCAGTATTGTGGGTCTTCTTTCACTTTTAGTAGATTTACGAGGTCTGCCTTTTTCTTTATATGCTGGGCCTCAAATCCAGGATCTCATGCATGCTACCTCCATAGAGGCAAGACTAAGAAATAGCACCTACAGGACCAGAACCCCAAGGGGAAGACCATATTCAAGTAATCAATTGTTAAAACAAAATATTTTGCAAAGTATATTGGCTGTAACAAGCTTTCTTATTAACAGAACTGATACAAACTTAATTAGATAATAAGTTGTTAGTAAAAACTCTTGCAAAGCATATTGGCCATATCAAGTTTTCTTATTAATATAACTAATATAAACTTAATTATCTTGAATCTTAATTATCTTGAATCATTTTGTTGGCCAAAAGACTGATATTTTCTGCAATTAATGGTAAATGTTGCGACAAGTACCAGGGGAGACACAAAATAATGATGGAATATGAAAGAAGATCAAGAAGAACCAGGATGATGAAAGAAGAACCCAAGCAAGGTAACACTGATAACAAAGCCTAAACAAGTCATTTGCCAATTCATTAGCAAGGAGACCATGGGAATTAATACCAGCCTAGATCAAGCCTAGAATCAGCACAGTGCAGGAAAATGTTTCACTAACTATAGGACCCAGTTGAGTACATTGCTCATTACATCAAAAACTGTCCTATCAGCCAAGTAACAGGAAACAGTACTTTTCCTAAACAGCCTATTTTTGTGTGCCCTAAGCATTCCTAGGAACGTAATGGTATATTTTCTTCTTTATGGCTGCTACAGAAAATGTGTGAACTGCCTCTTCCCCTGAGGTAGGAATGCATGATTTGCATTTGTAAGTTTCTGGTTTCCTCTCCTATGATTCCTATGACCTTACTCCAATTTCCTTTGATGATTTTAATTAATCTCAACCTGATGTCTTGTCTATGTCTTTGCTAACCATCTTTTTAGTATGTTAGGTAAAACAAATTCTGAAAATGTAACCAGCAAAGAATTCATATAGGATGAGATTCGAAAATGAACTGGATGCTGTGTGTGTGGTCGGCTAGGCCCCTTCACACAGCTTTCGAAGTTATGGGGTATATATTTTTCTTGATGCTTACATGCACCAGAGTTCAGGACAAATACATGGTGTTACATGGCCTGGCTATGGCTTTATTGAGGAGAGGAGCCTGCGTCCTCCTGTTTCTCCTGTTACATCTCGTGAATGTGCACTGAGGCCCGAGCTCTGCTGGACCCCCAGAGAGGGTCTGCATTCTGGCTCAGGGTTCTGCTCACCCATTCTGCCTTCTTCACTGGGCAGCAGGAAAGAGCAACCTAGTGGGATAGTGCTCAGACTGCCTGCCTCATGCTGTGTGTTTTGGGTACCATCCCTTCACAATAGGAGAAAACACCAGCTTCTGGGAACACAGGGGCACAGGAGCTATTACCATCGCTGGATGAAGGAAGTCCAATTGCCAGGCTATAAATCAACCCACTATGGCCATTTTCAAGCTACCAAGGTGACACAACTGCACAGATGTGGCAAGGATATGCAATAGCTCACCATCAGGTTGCAATGTATTCCTCCATATAGAAACAGTAAGTGTTAAAAGTAAAAACTTTAGGGTTCTAGATAACCATAAAATGGAATATACAATAAATAGAAAGTGACATCTCGAGTATTACATGTGGTTTTAATATACTTAGTTTAAGTTTATATTATTTAGTTTATGCATAAAACATAAGAATTGTACATATTAATGTGGTACATGTAACCTTTCAATACACATATGCACTGTGGAATGTTTAAGCCAGGTTAAACATTTCCCTCTAATATTTACCATACCTGCATGGTGAAAACTTCCAAAATTCTCTTCTAGTGTTTTGAAAGGTGTAGTCAGTTATCATTACCCACAGGCAATCTTCTGTAGGAATGGAAACAACACATGAAGAGACAACCAACAGAGTGAGAATATTTGCAAGCCATAATTCTTGCTCCTGTCTAACTGTAAGTTAGAATCCATTGATCAACTTTCTCCATACATCATTCTCTCCAACTTTCTACTCTAGAGATCAAATTTTTAGATTCCACATATGAGTGAGACCATGGCATACTTGTCTTTCTGTGCCTGGCTTCTCTTACTTAGAATAACAATCTCTAGTTCCATGCATATTGCTGCAAATGACAGATTTCATTCCTTCTGATGGTTGAATAATATTCTACATTTATCACACTTTGTTTATCAGTTGATGGATAATTACTTTGTCTACTTCTTGGGTATTTTTAATAGTGCTGCCGTCTACTCACATACTAATTTCAGTGTCTTTGGAAATATACCCAGTAATGAGACTACCAGATGGTAGTTCTATTTTTAATTTTTTTGAGGAACTCTTCATATTGTTTTCTATAATGACTGTACAAACTGACATTCTCACCAAGAGTCCAAAGTTTCCCTTCTTCCACATTCTTGCCACCATTGTCTTTAGTTCTTTTTATATTAGCCATTCATACTGGGGTGAGGTGATATCCCACTGTGATGTGATACATATTTCTTCTATGATTTATGATACTGAGCATTTTTTCATGTATCTTATGGACATTTTTATATTTTCTTCTAAAAAATGCCTGTTTAGAGCTATTCCTTATTTTTACTTGGATTATTTGGCGATTTTGTTATTGGATTTTTGGAGTTCCCTTTATACGCTGAATATCAACCACTTGTCAGATATATAACTTGCAAAAACTTATTCTGTAGGTTATCTCTTCATGTGTTCCTTTCCTAGAGGCTTTTTAATTTGATGCAATCCCATTTGTCTATTTTTTCCTTTGTTTCCTGTGTTGTGGCCTTATTAAAAATCTTTGCCTATTCCAGCATCCTGAAGCATTTCTCCCATTCTCTTCTGTTATCACCTATTTTCACATTATACAGTTAAGTCTTTAACCCATTTTGAGTTGATTTTGTAACTTGTAACAGAGACCTAGTTTGATTCTTCTGCATGTGGATATCCAATTTTCACACCATTACTGAAGAGACTGTCCTTCCTCTAATGTGTGTCCTTAGCAACTTTGTTGAAAATCTGTTGGCCATAGACTCATTCTAGGCTCTTTATTCTGTCCCATTTGTCCGTGGTTCTGCTTTCATGCCAATACCACACTCTTCTGAGCATCACAGCCTTAAACATCACATATTTTAAAGTCAAATAGTATAATGTCTTCTGTTTTTTCTCTTGCTCAACATTGCTTTGGTATTTGGGGGTGTTTGTGATTTTGTAAAAATTTAGAATATTTTCTACTTCTGAGAAGAATATCTTTGATATTCTGATAGGGATTGCATTGAGTCTGTAGATTGCTCTGGGTGCTATAGACATTTTAACAATATTTATTCCTCCAACTCATGAACATGGGCTGTCTTCCCACTTTTCTGGAGTCTCTTTAAAATTTTTTCATCATTATTTTAGAATTGTCATTGTAGAGATATTTCATCTCTTTGTTTAAATGGATTCTTATATACTTAGTTTTTATCTATTGCAAATGGGATTGATTTCTTGAATTTTATTTCTGATAATTTGTCCTTAGAATATAGCAAGATTATTGATTTTTGTGTGTTGATTTAATAACCTTATATCTTTGCCATATTCCATTTATTAGTTACACTAGTTATGTTTTTGTTTTCCATGGAGTTTAGGGAATTTTTCTATACAGAAGTTTATGTCACCTGAAAATAGTGAGAATTTAAATTATTCTCCTGTTTGGATGCCCTTTCTTTCTCTTGTCTGATTGCTCTAGCTAAACACTCACAGCACTATATTGAATTAAAATGGTAAAACTGGGCATCTGTGTCTCATTCCAAATTTTAAACAGAAGGCTTTCAACTTTCCCTAATTCACCTTAATGTTAGCTGTTGGCTTTTTATAAATGTTAGCTGTTGGCTTTTTATAAATGTTTGTGCTAACACACATTCCTTCTATACCTAATTTATCCTTCCTTTTTATCAGGAAGATATATTGAATTTTATAAACTGCTTTCTTGCACCAAATGGTTTTTGTCCTTTATTCTGGGCATGTAGTGTATCATGTTTGTCAGTTTGCATCTATCAAACCATCTATGTATTGTGGAATGAATCCCACTTTGTCATGGTGAACAATCTCTTTATGATGTGATTGGATTCAGTTCACCAGTATTTTGTTGAAAAGTTTTCCCCATGTTCATCAAAGCTATGGACTAATTATTGTTTTGTTGTTGTTGTTGTTGTTGTTGTGTCCTTATCTAGCCTTGAAAAAAATGTTTGGAAGAATTTCTTCCCCTTTTATTTTTGTAACTAATTTAAAAATTGGTATTAAGTCTTCTTTAAATGCTTGGTAGAATAAAGCAGTAAAGCCATCTGATCTTGGGCTTTTCTTTCATAGGAAGCTTTTCATTACAGATTTAATTCCATTACTTAATATTAGTCAGTTCAGGTTTTCTATTTCTTCATGAATCAATCTTGCTAACATGTATTTTTCTTATAAATTGTCCATTTCTTCTAGTTCACCAAATTTGTTGGCATTATTCATTTATAACAAACTCTAAAAATCTTTTGATATATTTCTGAAGATGTCAACTGAATGTCTCACTTTTCATCTCTGATTTTATTTACTAGAGTCTTCTCTCTTTTATATCATCTAACTATGATTTTGCCACTTTTGTTTATCTTTCAAAAAATTGGCTTTGTTGTGTATTTGTTTTAGTCTCCATTTATTTTTTTTTGCTTTTTTATTTTATTGGGTCAATATGTATATAGATATACATAATGATAACATTCATCATAGGAAATTTGTACCTGAACATGATATATCTTGCTTCACTTCCCCTCAACACTCTACCATCTCTTTATTTTCAAAAGATTTGTTTCCATTTACTCATATATTCTTTTTTCTTCTCCTTTCTTTTCTTTCCCATTCCCATTTCCCCTTTTCTCTTTCTCATTTGAACATTTCTTCCCATTTTCCAATATTTATTATGCATTTTCATTCTTATTTATACTTTCAGTTTCTCACATCAAAGTAAAAATGCAGTATTTAAACATATGTATCCAGTTTATTTCACTTAAGATTATGGTTTAAATGGTGAATCCATTTACCTAGAAATGTCGCAAACTTATCCTTCCTTACAGCAAAATAGTACTACACTGTGGGGATTAGAGGTCCAGAGGTCTGGTTGACAGCCATGGCAGAGGAGAAGGTCTGAGCAGACTCAGACCTCCCACGTCCTTGGCCCACCCAGTGATTTGCCCTGCCCGTCCTGCTCTGCCTCGCCCCGCTACTTCCCTCCGCCTATCCCTCGGGCTCCCCCACCACACGTCTCACCCACGATATATAGCTCCCTGCTTCTCCGCAATAAAGTTGGATCTGCGCCATCAGCCTGGTCTCCAGAGTGACTTCCTCAGTTACCACTTGCTGCGGGCCCAGATCCTCCTCAAGGATCCCCAAGCCTCACTACACTGTATGAAAAAAAAAACTTCTTTATCCATTTATTGGTCGTTGAGCATTTGGGCTTTTTCCAAGATTTAGCTATTACAAACTGTGCCACTATGAGCATGTGTGTGCATATATAGATGTGGTATGACACTTTTAATTCTGTAGAGAAGATACTCAGGGGAGTCAAATGAGACTTTAATCCTAGTTTTTTGAAGTCTCTCCATACTTATTTCCACAGTGGTTGCATCAGTCTACACTTGCCATGACAGTGGAACAATTCCTTTTTCTCCATAGATCTACACCAGTATTGGTTATTGGATAATTTCTTGAAACTGGTCTTTCTTTTTCGAGTGACATGGAATCTCATTACTGTTTTAATTTGCATCTTTCAAATGACCAATAATATTGAACATTTTTTCACACATTTATTTGCTGTTTCTATGTCGTCACCTGAGAAATGTCCATTCCATTCATTTCAAATGCCCATGTTTCAATTGGGTCTTTAAATGGGGGCTTCTTTTTTTGTGTTCTTTATATATACTAAATATTAGCCCTTTGTTTGGAAAAAAATTAACCCACATGTGGGTTGTCTCTTCACTCTGTTGGTGGTTTCTTTTCCTGTGCAATAGCTTTTTAACAAGATGAGATCCCAAATATTGATTCTTTGTGATAGTTCTTACGTAATCAGGCCCTTGTTCATAAAGACCTTGCCTACAGCAATGACTACAAGAGTTCTTCCTAGTCTATCTTCCAGCATATTTAGTGTTTCTGTTTTAATATTTAGTTCTTTAATCCATTCTGATTTTAGTTTAGTGCATGGTGAAAGATAATGGGTCTAGTTTTAATCTTCCACATGTGGAAAGCCAGTTTTTTGCACCATTTATTAAGGAGGCTTTCTTGCAGTAAAGGTATTGGGCACTTTTATCAAAGATAAGGTGCCTGAGTATGTCTGGAAATTTTTCTGCATCTTCTAAACTGTTGCACTGATCCCCAGGTCTGTTTTTATCACATGGCTTTGTAGTATAATTTCCAGTCAGGGATTGTGATGCTTCCTGCCTTGCCTGTGTTGCTCAGAATTGCTTTTTCTATTTTTAAGCCTCTTCAGGTCTTAAATGAGTTTTAGGATTGTTTTCTCTAATGCCGTGAGATATTCTATTGATATTTTGATCTGGATTGCATTAAATCTGTGTAACAATTTTGGAAATATGGCCATTTTCACTCTACTGATTCTTCCTACCCAAACACAAGGTTTATCTTTCCATTTTCTGATTGCCTCTTTGATCTCCACATTCAGAGTACTGTATTTTCAAAGTAGAGGTTCACTTTACTCATTAGATTGATTCCTCAGAATTTCATTTTTTTGGATACTGTCACAAAAAGTGTTTCCCTAATTTCTCACTCTATGAGATTGTTATTTGTATATAGGAATGCTATTGATCTTTTGAGTGTCAACCGTGTTCAGCTATGCTGCTTAACTTGGTTATTAGGTCTAGAAGTCTTCTGGTGGAGTTTTGGTGGTCTTCTATGTAGAGTATCATGTCATCTGCAAAAAGAGATAATTTAAATTTTTCCTTTCCTGTCCTTATTCCTTTTGTTTCTTTTTCCCTCCTTTTTTTTCCTTTTGTTTCTTATCATGTCTGATTGCTCCAGTTAATGTTTCCAAAACTACATTGAATAAGAGTGGTGACAATGGACATCCTTGTCTTATTCCTGACTTTAGAGTCAAAGTTTAGAGTTTTTGAGCATTTAGTATGATATTGGCTATTGGCTTGTCATAGATGACTTTTATCAGATTGAGAAAAGGAACATGTATTCCAATTTTCTGTATGATTTTTATCATGAATGAGTGTTGAGTTTAGACAAATTATTTTTCTGCATCTATTGAGATGACCATATGGTTTTCGTCCTTGACTCAGCTAATATGGTGTATCACATTTATTGATTATGGTATGTTGAACCATTTCTGCATTTCTTGGATGTATCCTACTTGGTCATGGGGTATAATCTTCTTGATGATTTGGTATATTCTGTTTGTCAATATCTTATTGAAGATTTTTGCAGCTAAATTCATGCTTGACCTGTAGTTTGACCTGTAATTCTCTTTTTAGGATGAATTCTTTCCTGATTTGGGAGTCAGGGTTGGGAATCAGGGTAATGTTCCTAGGAATGAATTTAGGAGTATGTCTTCCCTTTCAATTTCATTAAAGATTTCGAAAAGTAGCAGCATTATGTCTTCTGTAAATTTACTGTAGAGTAAAATTCATCTGGAACCAGCAGAGACCTAGAATAATCTTAGGATTGATACATTGTGTCAACTTGAAAAGTTAGAAAGTTTAACTAGGAGACTTAGCTGGGAGCCAAGATCCTTACTTTGTAAATATCTGCAGCTTATGCAAGAGGAGGGCACAGGTGCTACACCCGCCCTGGGAGGGGAGGAGCCTGCTTACAATATAAAAGAGAAAAAGAGGCTTGATCTCCTCCTTTTTGTTCCGGCTGCCTTAGCTGGCTGCCGCCTTGAAGTGTTGCCCCAGTGCCATGCCACCCTGCCTGGGAGCTTTGGGCTGAAGCCTCTACAAACTGTGAGCTAAATAAACTTTTCCTTCTTATTTTTGGTGTTGGGTATTTTGTCCCAGCAATGAGAGAAAAGTAACCAAAACAAATACCAAAGGCAATTCTGGGTAACAAAGGCAAGACAGGGGGCATCACAATCTCTGAACTTCAAATTATACTATAAATCTATTGTGATAAAAAAAAAAGACCCAAAGATCAATGGAACAGATTAGAAGATTCAGAAAAAACTCCAGACATACTAAGCCACCTTACTTTGAAAAACATGTCAAACACATTCACTGAATGAAAGACAGAATTTTTAATGAATGATGCTGGAAAAACTGGCTCTGCACATGCCAAAGATGAAAACTAGAGCCATATCTTTCACTATGCACTAAAATAAATTTGGGATGAATCAAAGATCTACATATTAAAACAGAAACATTAAATCTGCTAGAAGATAGAATAGGTAAAACTCTTGAAGACACCAGTGTAGGCAAAGACTTCATGAATAAAACCCCGATTACATAGGAACTATCACAAAGAATCAACAATTGGGATCTCATCTTATTAAAAACTTTTATGCATCAAGAGAAACCACCAGCAGTGAAGACACAAACCATTGTGTGGAAAAAAATGTTTGCCAGCTGTTCCTTAGACAAAGGATTACTATCAAGAATATACAAAGAACTTAAAAAAAAAAATCAAGCTCCCAAATTTAAAGACCCAATCCAAAAATGGGCATCTAGGGTGTAGCATATTGTTGGATCTTGCTTAGTGATCCATTCTGCTGGTCTGTTTCTTTTGATTGGTGAATTGAGATCACTTACATTGATGGTTATAACTGATATATACATATGTTTAATCTTTGTCATGTTATTTTCCTGTTGTTGGTTTGCATTTTTGCCCTCTGATAGTTTGCCTGACCTGGTAAATTCATTTTGTTGTGGTTCATAGAGTTGTGGCCCTTATTATATCTTTCTCAAATATCTTTTAGAATACTTGGTAGTGCCAGTTTCATGGTCACGGCATCTGCTGCATATACTTTCAATGGAATTTTTAATCTCCTGGATATCTGTTTGAATCTGTTTCATGGATTTTACTTCTTTCCTATAATGGGCATTCATAGCTTCTATCATTCTCCTGAGCTCCTCTATATTTTGTTTGTATCTGCTCTAGAGTCATTAACCAAGACTTGCGTTATGGTCACCATTGCTGTAGTTATCCGAGAAATTATTTCTGATTTGTTATTTCTAGAGCCTTGTTCATCTGCTTTATTAGATCTGCTGTTACCACTTCAAATTTTTCCACTTCATTGCCCCCCAAGTTTGTCTTTGGTGAGCTGGAGGTCTGGAATTGCATCTTGCTTAAGTGTCTTCTCATTTTCAAATTTTTTTAGTTTAATTTCTCTACCAATGCTTGTAAATTGCTCTTATGGCAAGTAGCTTCATTTCTAGTGTTTAGAACCCTTAGCAAATGACTACTTCTCAGAGATGTCTTTCAGGTATAACTGAGTTTTGGGTTTTTGAGTCTGTTGCAAGGTCCTACCTCTTCAGTTTACTGAGAATGAGACATTGCTTCCTATTTTGCCAAGGGCTTGGTTCTTTGGCACTAACCTAAGAGTATTGTTTTTGACCCTTAGGCAATCTCAGTCTTTGTATACCAGGAAGAGCAAATGACTATTATGTCACCTTGGCTAAAGTAGTACATTCAGCAATAACAATATCATCAAACACAACCTAAAAAGCGACAAATTGGTAACTACTAATTCACCATCTTTAACCATGTGAACTAGATTTGTAGTTACAAAAAAAAATCTAAAACAAACCAGTAAATTGCATTCAGTAAGTATGCCCTCAGTATAGTAATTTTTCTCTCAAATTTAAAAGGAGTTAGGGGAAAAAATAGACAAATAGAAGAAGAAAAAGAGATTAGAAGCAAGGTTGAAGGATAAAGGAAAATTATGAAAACTTTGGGAAATGGGCAAAGGAAGAAAAGAGAGAAGAAAAAACTAAAACCAAGAATATAGCAAGATAACAACAACAAAACTAGAAACAATGTTCACATATAAAACAAGACCAAGAAAAAGAAAATAAGAAAATAGAAACAAAGCTCACATATAAAACAAGAATGATCAAAGAAAACAAAAACAAGAAAAGGAAAAAAGAAGAAAATTAATGCCCACTTCAAGGCATGTTTTTGCTGTCACTGGTAGACGAAGTGGCCACACAGTGTCTGGATCCCTGTTGATTAATCCCACCAAGCCATCCATATTTTTATGGTGGGGTAGCGCATAATCCCAGCAAGCCTGCACCTTCAGTTCCACTGAAGTTTAGGTTGGTTTCTTTCTATGAAGCTAGAACCCAATTTGTTTGGTCTGCAACACTCTGGGTGCCTCCTGCCACTTTGAACTTGGCTCATTGACCTCCTCCTGACTCGAACTCAGTTCCACCTCACTCTGACACCACAAGGTTCTAGATGGAGCTGGCCTACAGCTGCTCTTAGTTCCAAGCTCAGGTGGCCCCCCTCCAAGGATACCAGCCAATTGCTCTCTCCTGGGAGACATCTGAACCCAAAGAACTCACCAGCCACTGCAGTCCCCTAGGTTCTCTGCTCCATTCCACTGTTGCATTTCTCCATGGAGGCCTCTGGGGCTGCCAGTAGTCACTATGCATCTGCAGGCTCAAGCTGCCCCTTCCATGCAGTGAATCATGGATGGGGAGAAAGCACCACTTGTACTTCCTTTTTTCTTGTTGAAGTCTCTCTCTTCACTTTCCCCCTGGGCTTCAATTCTCATTTCAGAACCTTGCTGGGATCTACTTCCCTCTTTTTTCCCTTCCTCACCTTGCTATATTCCAGCATGTGTTTATGGAGGTTGAGGGGTCCCCTTGATTGGTGGTCCACAAGCCAGGGACCCCATGATACTGGTAATGTGGCCCAGTCCAAATCCAAAGACCTCAGGACAAGGAAAACTAGTAGTGTAACTCTAGTCAGAGACAGGAAGCCTGTGATCCAGGAAACCCACTGGCATGAGGTCACAGCCAGTCTCCAATTATTTCTGCTCCAATTGTTATTCTTTGTTTCTACTAATTTTCAGTTCGACTTGTTTTTGTTTTTCTAGCTCCTTGAGATTCAGTGATAGAATTTTTATTTGAGATCTTCTACTTTTTTGATGTGGGTATTAATTGCTATTAACTTCTAATATTGCTTTTTCTGTATCCCACAGGTTTTGGTAGGTTGTGTCTCCAACTTTACTTGTTACAAGAATTTTTTTTAATTTCTGTCTTAATTTCTTCCATCGGTTATTCAAAAGGAAATTGTTTAATTTCATGTATTTGTATAGCTACTAAAGTGTTTCCAGTTATATATTTTCTAGCTTTATTGTTCTGTGATCAGGAAATGTAGCCTATATTACTTCAATTTTCATTTTAATTTGGGAAGATTTATTTTGTGACCTAACATAAAATCTACTCTGGAGGCAATCCACTTGGGACCCCTTCTGTCTCTCTCTCAGACAGAAGCTTGCTTTCTCTCAATAAAATTTTCTGCTCTTAACCTTCATTGTTCCTAAAATTCATTCTTCAATTTTAGAGAACACGAGCTTGTTCCAGACATATAGTAGATTGGGAGTTTCATTCCCCTATATCATTTGGAGGTCTTCCACCAATTTCACTGGATGGAGGTAAGAGTTTGCCTTTTATTTCATAAACTCTGAACTGGAACTCCTTTAGATAACAAATTTTTATGCTTTAAATTTTGTTTTGTCTGTTTCAGTTGCTTATAATTACTTGTGATAATTGCTTGCTATTTGCCCATTGTTTTTAATTGCTCTGTCTCATATTTTAAAATAATGATATTGAGACTGGTTTTTACAAATATAGTACATATTATTGTTGATATATATAAAAACTTAAGAGTTTCACTTGTCAAAATATTAATCTGGTTCTCATAAGTTAATCAAATTTAGAGATACTTACAATTAAAGCTAAAAAAATGTATGACAAGGGAAGAAGACAAGATGGCCGATCAGTGAGCAGCAAAACACAGAGCTTCCTGGGAGAAACAACTCATACACCAGAATAAAACACCCTGGAGAGACCCAGACAGAGGGAGATGGATCCTCTTGACACAGGAAGAAATTAAAACATAAAAAAGCTCATCAAATACGTTGGGACTACAACTGGAACAGCTAAAAATTATGGGACACAGTGTTTTTGCTGCAACCCACCAATTTTGCAGCGGACTGAATTTGTACCAGCCTGAATCCGCCACAGCTGGGAGAGCCACCCAAACTCGTTCCCACCACCACTCACGGGAAGCAGAGCAGCATTGAAGTTGGGGGTTGGTGAGCCTGACAGAGAGTGGAGCCGGTGAAGGGACTTTCATTAATCCATGGTCAGTGCTGGGATTGGGACACCCCCTCCATGGGAAGGGCGCAACCAAGTGGGTGACATGTTAGAATCTGGCAGGAGGAGTCTGAACTGGGAGCAACAGTGACTTCAGTTGGTTCCTCCCTCCCCAAAGCAGATTCATAGGATTTACTTGGACTGGGCTACACTCCTGGATGGGACCCAGTGAGCCGTCCCAAATCGATTCCCTTTGCCTAGCAAGCACTAACCTGGGGAAGGCCTCTGCAGTTTGGTTGGCCCGGTGGGGAGGGGCAGGCTTAGGCAGCTGCTGCTTGCACCTCAGTGATAAGAGCAGTCAGGAGAGGGCAAAGGTCCCTCACCAGCATGCTTCGGAGGAGGCATGGCCAACAGGGAAGACGGCTGGGACCTGGAATGTGAACTGTGTGGAGGAAGCCGGGACCATGACAGGAGAGAGAGGCAGGAAGAGGCCCCCAGCCCAGAACCCTGAGAGCCCTGATCCAGGAGAGGGAAAAACAAGGGCGACTGAGGGCAGCAAACGCGCAACAGCAGGCATGGCTTCAATGGACATTAAAAGATATCTTCAGGACCTTGTAGATGAGCTCAAAACTGAAATATTAAATCAGGTAAAGCAAGATATGAGTAGAGTAATAGAAGAAATACTCTCAGGGAGCATCTCTCAGGAAGATACAGAAGGTAGAAGGGAGGAACACAAAAAAGGAGAGAAACATTTGATAAAGAATATAAAGAAAATATAGAATACATGAAGCAGATTCAAAGAGACTACCAGGAAATTAAAAACTCCATTGAAAGCTGGCAAAACACCTTAAAAAAAAACTAAGGATAGACTATCAAAACTTGAAGACAAGTTTGCAATGTGTGATTATGAAAGGAAAGATCTCTTAAAAATAACAAGGAAACAGGCAGTAACAATACAAAGGCTAGAAGATGACAAGAGAATCTACAATTTAAGAATAAGAAATGTGAACGAAGAAGTAGGAATACATACAGGCAAATTACAAAGGCTATTCATGGAAATAATTAAGGAAAACTTCCCAAGCATGGGAAAAGAAAATGACATTTGGTTATGTGAGGCATACAGAACACCAGCCACCTACAACCAAAACAGATCTACACCCAGACATATAATAATCAAGATACCAGAAATTCAATATAAAAACAGAATATTAAAAGCCATCAGAGAAAAGAAACAGATTACCTATAAAGGTAAGCCCATCAGGATCACGGCTGACTTCTCCACACAGACCATCAGATCAAGAAGAGCTTGGAGTGAAATATTCCAAGCCCTGAAAGAAAATAACCTCCAGCCCAGATTGATG
>PVLA01003309.1:0-51251 GCA_004027455.1 Hydrochoerus hydrochaeris
GTTATCTAGAGGGTTTCTAGTAACTCCTCTGGAGTTTCTATTTTTGATTTCATATTGAGTATTACATGAAAATATATATATGTGAATTACACAAATTACAATTATCGGTACAAAACATTACAAGATCCTTGCGCCCAATTCCCACATGCGGTGTCCTTTTCCTGGAGAAGCGCTCTCCTTCACCCATGGACCTTGTCACAAGGCGTGGATGGACTAGGACACGGCATCCTGGAAAACGCACTTTTCTTCAGAAACTATTGTGAGTGTGTAACTCAGACACATGGTGGGCCAGTTTGCTTTTGGAGATCTAATCATAAACACAAATGACAGGAATATGAGCATGTGGCAGCATCTGCCTTAGGTACTTGGGTTCTGGATGACAGCAGGCAGTGGAGGGCTGATCCTGGGAGTCAGGGTTCTGGCAGAAACATGGGGTGCCAGTGGGGTCCCTGCTTTACAGATGCTCTGCTTGGGAGAATGCGCAGTATTCACAGAGCTTTCTTCTTGAGAAACTGCACCCAGGGGTGTATTTACTTTGTCCCGTGTGTGTTCTAAATGCAGGCTTGGTGCTTGTAGCCCTGGAGCCTGACAGTACTCAGATAAATAATTAATTTTGCAAATGACAAATGAGTCTGACTTGGCTTTTTGGAACTATAATTCAGAGACCAACAGTGCCTTTCCTAATTTGGAAATATTTTCTTGCTGGTTTGTATTTTGAACTGTACCCAGCTATCTGCTTTCATTGCTATTTCCAGGATCCCAAGAGACCTGCTTCCTTGGTTTTCATAGCATGGAAAAACACTCAAGAAATCCAAGAGTACAGTGCTTTCATAAAGCATTTATCTTTATTTGAAAACATGATACAGGCATTACACTGCCACAGCCAGTCCAGAGGGGAGCATGCAAATATCAAAAAACGGACAACTTGTTGGCATAATTTTCTTTTTTTTGGTTCATATTTTTCCATTTTCAGTGTCAGGATTAGTGTGCTTTGTTATGTGGCTTAACAATAGAATCCTACCCATGGGGTAAAATCTGTACTGGTATCTAGCTGGGACTACTAAGTGATTCCAAATCAAAAATAAACCAAAACAAACAATACTACACGCTTGTCAAAAGGTTAATAGCACAAGTTAGCAATATCTAAACTAAACATTGAAACATTTTTGTGGGACACAGTGGTGCAAACCATTCCCTTGCTTGGTTTACCCAGACGTGAGTGTCGCATGTGGAGCTGGGGGAAGGTGTGACCAAACCAGCTCGTCCCAGTGCAAGACTTTGTCAAGGATGTGAGAACCACTTCCCTGGGTGGGGGCAGCTTCAGGAGAGCTGAATCAGACTGGATACAGATTTCGAAAGTCTCATCTTGTGGAGGAAGAGTGGTGGAGGACTGAAGAGCTGAAATTTTTGCTGGTTTCTACTGAGGTTATGAAGTCTCAGAAATTAAAACTGCTACAATTAACATTGCCCTGTTCCCATTTCCCTCCCTATTCCCAAAGGATTGATGTTTTTACAGAAAAAGAACTTGTCCTCTGCTACTCTTCTCCTTGTGGGTGAGTCTGGAGCAGCTGGTCATGGACAGTTCAGTACATCTGCAGTCTTTTTAAATAGAGACAAACCAATATGTCAAGGGGACCTGGTGACATGAAGGTCTGATTACCAGGACACCGGATGACAAAGGACGTACAAAGTAAATTTACCTTGACCTTCACACTTGAGTTTCCAGACAGTGTCAATCAAAACATCCTAGAAAGTAATTCAGATGGCACACTTCAGCCACTGGCCAATTGCAAACCTTTGGAAATTGGCATTTTTAAAAAACTTCCCAGTCCAGCGAGTGGACTTAGAAATTGTTCTAGCACTTGCTTTTCACAAGACTTTACTAAGTGTCTACAGATTAGCATTATAAAAATGAATCAAAAAGACAAAAACATTTGGCTTAAAATAAATACTACAAATCAAACAAATCAAGCAAATTATGCAAACCAAAGGAATGTAAACACAAAAATAAAACCACAATCTTTAAAGGTCACTGGATCTGAATCGAGAAAAAAATTCAGAGAAAGGTATTAATCAGTTCAAAGGTAGCAAGGTCGCCTTGATTTGATAGAGCTTCAGGTTGACTTGGACCCTACAGCACATAAAGCCTGTTCCTGAGGGGCAGGGGTGGCCGTGAAATGTGCATATCAGAGAGGAGGGTTTCTCCCCATCGTCTGCGGCAGGACCCCACCTGGGCAGGAGTCATGTGCAAAGGTCACATGCATGCTGGGGACAGCGAGGGCTGCGTTTGCCTGCATGTCCAGGCCTCACAGCCCCACTCTACAATCTGTTCTCTGCAACCTCCAGCAGCCTTGTGGTTGTTTGCTTGCCTAAGAGGTGTTGACTGGAATTGCCCAAGGGTGCATAAACATTATGCAAGCCCCAGAAAGCCACCATCCATCTCTTGGGGTGACATTAAAGTCAGCCTAAAATGCACGTTACATGTGGACACCTGGAGTCTGTGCTAAGTGACAGGGGTCTGCGGTTCTTGGTTTGAAATGAAGCTGCTACTTAAGGGTACCAGGTTAGGCTACAGCCTACCGCGCAGGGCTCACAGGCACCTGGAGCCCCCTCTGCACCCAGGAGGGTGCTGCTGTCAGACACCGGCAGCCGTGACTGCCTCGCCAGACTTTCCCAATGGCGATGTCCACCACCGCAGCCCAGCCATCATGGGACAGCTCCACGTGGGCACCATGACCTTGTGACCAATGCCACTCCACAATGGAGATAATTTCCGGCTGGTGCTGTATCACTAAGAGGGTGGAGGAGCATGGCTTTGTTCTGGGCTTGGACTAATTTCCATAGGAGGACTAAGAAAATCCAGGAAAAAGGAGGAAAATAAAAATAATATCTGAAGAGGTGATTTACAGAGGGGCAGAAAAATTTTGAAAGCAAATCTAACCCCGAACACAAATGCTCCTATTTTGGGGTTCCCCCAAGCCACAGAATTGGGACAGTCCTTATCCCGTTATTATAGGGACTTGATTAGCTGAATTAAGTGGCCCAAAAGAAAGGCGATGGTCTGGGTAATCAGAGACTGAAATATAAAAAGGCTAAAATGCTTGTTTTAAATCTATTCCTAGAATAGAGAACTGTGTGGTCAGTTGCCCCTCCCCACAAGGGTCGCAGCATAAAATACTTACTGAGCAGGCAGGCATGTGACGGGGAGAAGCCCCTGCCGAGGCCCAGGATTGCGACACTTGTCAGGGTGGCGCTCCCGTAGCACGCGTCACTGAGTGTCTGTGCAAAGACTGAGGCGCGACCCTTCAGACGTGGCTTGCCATGGGACAGTGGGCTGCTGTGGGCTGCGTGGGCCTGGGCCATTGTCCCATCAGGAGTCCAAAAATCCTCCCAGAGACAGGCATAGCAATAATCATACAGCTCATGACAACAAGGACACAGATTTTGATGGGGGCATTGTCACAGGACAGACGTGGGGGTTGTGACGGGCTGCACACTGCTGAGTGGCTCTGGGCAGGCGCGCTGGGCCTGGTCCCCGGCAATCCTTAGCATGCGCCCCTCCAGGCTCCCGGGGCTTGCTACCTTGCAGCCACCTGTGAAGCTGCACCTATAAATACCTTTCTCTATGTACAAGGCGGAGGGGAGGCGAGCTCAGGCCGCATCTAGGCCATGCGCACACGGGGCTCCTCTTCGGTCTCCTGGCCCAGGCTGGTGTAGGTGACCGAGGGTTCCACCTGTGCCGCGGCAGGCAAGTCCACGACGGGCCCCGCGGGGTTGCGGAACTGCTTGTACACGCGGGGGTCCTGGGCTGTGTAGGTGGAGGTGGAGGAGTACAGCACCAGCCCGATGAGGATGGTGAAGAAGGACAGCAGGTAGAGTCCTGAAAACTGAAGAGCACAGTGCAGAGCATTAGCGGGGAGCAGAAGCCTGGCTGCCTTGGGCGGAGGAGCTGCTTCCTCCCCAGCAGGAGGTGCCCGGGCCAGCACTCCTGACGGACGGATGGACGGACAGATGGATGGACGGACGGGAATGCCGCTGCCTGCTCTGGCTGGTCTTACTGATTTCCTTATCTTCTCCTAGACTTGTGGCTAATGTGAGGAATACACAGCTAATTGTCCCTGCCGGACCAAGCCAGTATGTTGGGGTAGCTCATTAAACACAAATTAAAATACATCAGGTTAAAAGCAAGACTCTTCAACCTCACTCAGGAGTTGGTCTCATTGAACCCACAAGGAAATACGAATATTCCACCAAGAAATATGGCGATTCCACTCGGGATTGTAAAGAGGCCTTCCACAGTGAGACCTTTGCTGAGCCTCACTCTCTGTTCCCCTCAGTCCACACAGACTTATTTGTCTTCACAGAAGTAACTTTCTAACTCTGGTGACTGTCTTTGTTGGATCTGATTTTTTTAAGGAAGGACACAATAAAACAGTTTCAAAACAGGTTACCAGGACAGTTACAATAATTAATACATCGTGTATTCTTGTCTTCATAGTGGTTAGAGTTCAAGATATAGAGAACAAGATATCTTGTTCAAACAATACTAGCACAAAACTTTCTTTTCAATGAACTGAAACTAGGAATCTGATTATCTTCCAAGTAGGAGAAAGAAATAATGATTTGCCGCTCTTGCTCCACCCATGGCAAAGCTGTCTGAACAGTGCTTCTTCCTACCCTTGCTTGATAATTCATAATGGTTCCACGGGGCCGTGGGTGGGCATGAGTTTATACACGTCTCAGGGGCTTGCGGAGGGTTTTTGAAAATGAGAGCACACGAGTTTAGACGTTGCATGGATTCTCTTACATGAAAAAGTCACACTGCAAATAAAGCAGGAAGAAAAAGAGGTAGGAGGGAGTGGGGAGGTAGCTCTTTCGCCAAGGTGAAGGGATGGCACAAAGGAGGGTGTGCTGGGCACGTGAGCCCCGCCGGGAGAGGGACGCAGTCACTGTGTACCAAAATCAGTGATGAAAAACATGGAAAAAATAGAACTTGAGAAGCCGGCGAAGTGACCCAAAGAGCTGCTGGCGGAGATGAGGCAACAGCAGGAGTGTGGCCCTCACCTTGCTCACTCACTGATCTGCTCACCGCGCTGACTGAGAGCTTCCTTGGACGCCTCCTATGCCTTGCTGAATACTGCACTGGGGAAAGGGAGGAGACAGATCCAGTTGTCTCCACCTGTGGACGCCACAGGGAAACAGAGGCACGAGGAGTAAAATCCAAGGTGCTCACCATGTGCACCTGTCAGTCACAGGCTACCATCCTGGTGCTGACACGGCCTGCTTCCGTGGAAAAGGCCTCAATGCTATTTTCCTATTTTATTTTTGAGTGTCCTACTCTGGGAGAACCAACAACCGGCAAAAAGACAAACATTCATTGGAAGGTGGAAGGAAAGAGAACTGGGAAATGACCTAGAGACTCTGAAGTGAGAAACAGGATGGGAGCAAAAGCCGAAGCCAGGCGGTGATGGTGGCTGTGTGACGGTGATGGTGGCTGTGTGACGGGAAAGGCAGGCTTAGCACCTGGCCCTGGGGAATGCGCCCCGAGGCCACGTGTCCCTGTGGTATCCAGTCTGTTTTCTCTCTAAAGTGATTTTCTTTCTGGGACGCCCCTCACTCTGTCCTTGATTCCTTTATTTTGCACACGTGAGCCATCCAGTAGACTCCCCTCAGATGGATTTATGCGCCAGATTCCACTGGCAATGGAATTAACTTGAAATAATTAATTTTGTTTTCCCTATGGAGATAACTGTGCCTCATTCTTTGATTTGTGAAGTTGTAAAATAAAAAGATAGGGAACAAAGGCCTCTACCTTCATTCCATTGTGAATGATCTCAGAAAGCCTGCTGACCCAAAGCCTGCTTCCTCAAGTTCTACATCCCAGAGCTTCACCCATTAGCTAAGACTTCAGCGCACAAACCGGTTTCTTCCAAACTCTGCAGTCACCTCAGCTACTTTGTGGGCCTGTACTCAGGGCTCCTGTCAAAGGAGCAGCCTTGCGTGGCCTTGGACGTGCACTGCCTCTCCTGCTGTGGATGGAGGGAGACGGGGTGTTGCAGTTACCAGTGCATTCTATCCACAAAGTGGGTTCTGCCCCAGCTCCCCTCTTCTCCTGCTGTGACCCTGGACTAGTTTCTTAAGCTTCCCTGGCCCTGGCTTTCTTGTTGAGCAAGCGCACTGCCTGGCGGGGGTCGGGGACTGGATGAAGCCTGTGCTGTGCTCCTCAGGGCACCCCCTCGCTGCAAGCTGCCAGGCACACCCACTTCCCAGCCTCCGGGCCCCTGACCAGGGTTGGCCCTCTTCCAGACATGCAGTCACAGAGCGAGTGACAAACCCACCACCCAGTGTCCTTGAGGGGTGCAGCTTTAGACCAGCAATACGCACCTTATTTTCAGTGTTTGTGTGAAACCCTCCAGGGTCTAGTGACCCACTTTTAGAGCACCTATAACAATGGACATAATGAAATGTTTGCCAATTCATATTCCTTGAGTTTTTCTAGGTAAAATACATAAATGTCATGCAGAAATTTTTAGAGCTTCAGTCTCTGGCATAAATGGGTTGTTAATTTACCTAGAATTCCCTCTAACACTGCTCACAAGATAGACAGTTCGGAATCTCATAGGATGGAAGGCATCTTGGAAGGAGCCCGAGGTACTGTCGGCAGATGGTATAGAAAGTATTATTGGCAGATGATATAGAAAGCCTCCACTTCCCCAGGAGAGTGTGGGTCACAAGCACTAGGCTTAATCAGGATAAATACCGGATGATTCAAATGGCAACAGAAAGCTTTGACTTATTTTTTTAAAAAGGAAGGAAAGTTTCAATTCCTTCCTGTTTTTAGCTTAATAAAAAAAACTAAAGAGTTGCAAACGGACCTCCCCACCATGTGGTTCTGGTTGCCGCTATTCTCTTGTAGAGCGTCCATTTCCAAAGTCCACTGGACACAGCTTCTGGGCAGTCCTAGCGCCTAACTCATTATCTGCAAGAAATACCCCCACCCCCAAGCAAAAGTCACAGGAGGTCCCAGGGACTCTGGTGAGGACCCTCAGAGGCACGGGCTCTTTCTCCTGTGGGGTTGAGGGCTGCCGTGTGCACCCTGCCCTTGCCAAGCGTGGCCAAGACCGGGCTGCATACTTTGGGCTGCAGACCCCGTGCCCACTCGGCAGTCTGGGAGGACACAGCACCTCCCCGGGCCGGGACAGATTTCTTATAATTGCAGCAAGAGGAAAGGCTCAAGAATGGATCTTCCTGAGGGGGCCAGAGGAAAGGGGTGTGGAAACCAGGAACTCTGATCCTAGGGTGCTGTCTGAGCCAGCAAGATACATTAGCCCCGCACAGCCCCTCACTTCCCCAAGTCCTGGCTGCCTTGCTGTAAGCTGCTGTCCTCCATCCGGCCCTCCTGCCCATGCACGTCCTCTTAAGACACTCCTCCAGGCAGTCAGCCTGGAGCCCTGAGGCAGAACCAACCTGAGTAGAAAGCTGACAACAGAGGAGGGCAGAGAGCAGGGCAGTGCGCAGAGGGCTGCAGAGGGAGCCAGGGGGGCGCAGGGAGCTGTGTGGTGAGGCGGGCCTGGCTTCTCATGGTCCCCAAAGAAGGCCCCGGCTTTGCCTCTGAGTGAGGCAGCTCTGAGGGTGGGCTCGGGCGCGTCTGCTGACGTCTGCTGCACTTACTAATGAGGAGCACCAACTGCTGGTTTCATGGAGGAGGTGTTGCTTTTTAAAGGGCTGTTTGGCACTTTACCTCAGAAAGAATCCATGGAAAAGAAACTTACTTGTGAGAGGCAGAAGAGGATTGTGAAGGGCAGGGTGTCCTCGGGAAGGGAGGATTAGGGTGTGACTGGCCTGGCCCCTGGAGGTCTCTGGGGAGAAGGTGACAGTGGATGGAACCTGAGAGCCAATGCCATGTGGAGGTGAAAGCGGGAAGGAGGAAGGAAACCAGGGCAAATAAGCAGGAAGAGGCAGTAAAGGAAAAATCTCAATACCCCAGAGGACAGGGAACTGCAGAACTCGGTAAACAAAAACTGTTTTGTCTAAATTGTGTTCCGTTTGCTCCCCTTCACTTAAACTTTGTGTGTAAGGATGCAGGTGTTTACATATGCATACATGTGTACATATCTGTGCATACATATGAATGTGTGTGTGTGTATTTTTTGCAGTGGTGGGGTTGAACCCAGGGTGTTTACACTTGGTTACACGTTGGCCCTTCATTTTTTATTTTGAGTCAGGGTCTTGCTGAGTTGCCGGTCTGTCTTTGTCTCTCTGTGGCCCGCTCTGGCCCGCCACTTTCTGAACCAGGACATCACTTGGGGTGATGAAGATTCCACAAACAGGAGGAGCAGGTGGCCACAGAAGCCCTTCCTTTCTAGCCATTGCTCAGTTTATTCGTTTCTTTTTAATGACACCCAAATCACTAAATCTTCCCATATATTTAACTGGCAGAAAATCATTTCCAAGTGCAGGATCTGGAAATACAGAAGCCTAATGTATGTTTAGACATCAGGGAAGCGCAGGGATGGTAACAGGTCACCCCAAGGTCATGCAGCAGGTAGCTAACGTGGGTTCAAGAGAGCAGGGAGTTTCCATGAAGGGAAACAGACCTGACTGGAGCATAATCATCAGACAGTGACTCACACCTGTGAAAATGTCCCAACTATTGCTTGCAGTATAAAAGCCTCTCCTTCTCCTGCACCTTCCTTGAGATATAAAATGAACACAGGAAGAGAAACTGGGCCATGCATCTCACAGTGACCTATAATGAGCCCCAGCGTGTCTCAGGCGGAAGAAGTCCTGGGTGCTGGAGTGGTGCACACACACCAGCGGCTGAGCACAGCTGAAGGCCAGGCCAGGAGGAGCCCTGTGCTAATCGCTGCTCCACTGGGGAGCAGCTCACAGAAGCCCTGTGGGCTGAGTGGCCACTCTGACTGTACTGTCTTAGCGAACACCTTGGAAGAGGCACAGCCCTGGTGCTGCGTGTCCCGGGACAGGAGACGAAGCTCAGCAGTGATGACACATCTGTCTCTGAGGCCTCCGCTTCTCCAGTGGCTCAGGATACAGCCCGAGCCTGGAGAGCACTTGGGGGCCACTGAGCATGTGCCGTGGCCTGGCTAAGATCCTGCATGTGGCTCTACTAGACCCAGGCCAGGGAGTGGACAGAGCTGGCTCCACAGCAAGAGCAGTGCAGACAGCCTGCCATGGTCCTCCTGAGTCCAGCTCTGCACTAAACTAACAAGGTCATTTTCACTATTACTAACTGCAGTAGAAATATAAAGGCTTCACTTCTCAGGTAACAGAACTGCAAACAAATGGCCTAGAGAGACACAGCTTTCTCAAATATTTCCCAACTGCTCTATCATTATCTGACTCTTGTCTACTCTTTTTTTTTTTTTTTTGCCTCATTCTCTGTCTATTTTTATTAGGAAAAAGTAGTTTTACTATTTCTGGTTAAATCCTGCAAAATTTTTAAGGCCTTTTGGTGGATGAATCAACAGTCAACTTGTGACACCCAGATAAACTGAATCAGTGTGGTGCTGGGTGTGGAAGGCCCACCTGAAGATTGTTGCCATCATATAAAGCAGAACTGGAGGAGAAGATAGTGCTACTGATTCTAGAGAAGCTGGCTATGGTTTCTTTTCTGATGTAAACTCAGCTGTTCTCATTGTCAGAGGAGCTTGGGTCCTCACTGTTGCTGAGAATGGCTGTGCATCTCTTTGGGGGAGCTCTGGTCCTCACCATGAGGGCCACTTCCTGGTTCCAGTGCAGATCCCTTAGCCTAATGGCATGGATCCTTCATCCCACTGGCGCAGACTTTCTAGCTCCCACAGCTGACCTTTGGGCCTTCCCAGTGCAGATCCTCGATATAGACTTGCATGTGACATTGTCATGGGCTCTAGGCCTCAGCTGGACTTGTGCAGGTCATTGCTGTGGGGGCCTGGCCCTTGGCTGGATTCTTTGGGTCTCTAGTGCATAGACACATCTCTTGTACTCCTTTGTATTTCATTCTTTTGGTGAATATTATAAAATAATCCTATAAATTGTGTGTCCTGTATTAAATATTTTCCCTTGTAAGCCTGACTACAACAATGCCCCACCATGAAAATATTAAAGGTGAGTATAGCCCACAGCAGTAACAATACTGACACAGCTGTCTCTGGAGACCCAGAATTTTGACTCTACCTTTGCCCTGCCTCTTCTTCCCCAGGGAGTTTCAACTCCAAATCCATACTAATCCAATGTAGACCTGTTGTGTTTGTGTTTAAATATACCTCCTAAAGCCTCATGCAGTCATGGATATGGCTAAATCCAGCATTTTTGATTGGTTAATTGTCTAGTGCTGACATTGGCAGTGTGAGTGCGGCACCTGCCCAGGGGTGGGTAGCTGGCATACAATATAAAGGAGGGAAGAAAGCATACTTCTGCTCTTTAACCCTGTTTCTTTGTCACTAGTGCCACCATAAAGTTGCCTCTTAGCTACACCACCCTGCTGTGGAGCCAGCTTAGTGTAGACTAAAACCTCCAAAAACTATAAGCTAAATAAACCTTTCCCTCCCTCATCTTGGTGTCTGGTATTTTGTCTCAGCAACAACAATAATAAAAAATCACCAAGACAAAATTTGGTAGCAGGAGTGGGGTTGCTGCTATAATTATACCTGACCCTGTGATGCAAGAACCTTTAAAATGGCTTATAGAAAGAGTTTTAAAAGTTTCAGAGATGTTGCCTAAAATAGTAGCTTTAAACACCTTAGGCTGTTCTATATGGGAGATTCCGGCCAGAGCTCAAAAGATCAAAAGAATAATAAAAATCCTGCCAATAAGACCAGAGTCCAGAGGTTTCTGAAAAAAAAAAAGACTGCACTGGGTGCTAGACTCCAGATGATGTGTGTTATGGTTTGACAAAAAGTTTGTCTACATTTTGCTCATGTCCAAAGACTTTGCCTGAAACTGAGATTAAAGAAGACAGGCTAATTAATCTGGCAAAAAAAAAAAAATCAAGGCAGGCAGATGTCGAGGTATGGCATGGCTATTGTTGGGGGCTTTCAGCCAGATTTATGTAGTAAATCAAGATCACAGAATGCAACAAAATGATTTAAAACATTGTGAGTTTGGACAAAAGAAAAAGCATCTCCAGTAAACTATAAACTACAACGATAAAGCTAAAGAGATCTCAACTGCTAAAAAAAAAAAAAAAAAAAAATCCCAAAATAAAAAAAGATAGCTTACAGACACCACAAAAAGAGGTAGTAGGTCTCAAAACTCCTCTATACCCTGAAAACTATAAAAGTAAAAAACTTTGCTTAAAAAGAAAAGCTACATGAGCCATGTTCCAAAATGGCAATAGCCACATTATGTTCCAAACCAGCAGTGGTGGCCACAAGAGGTTCCAAAATAAAAGTGGCATAAAAAAATCTGTTCCTCAGGCTGGGGATTTAGCTCAGTGGCATAAGCACCTGCCTGGCAAGTGTGAGCTTGTGAGTTTGATCCCCAGTGGGGGGAAAGGAAAATCTATTCCTTACAATCAGGTTCAGAGTGCCCAGCAGTCCAGGCACTCAACCCCTAGAGCCAAAGGAAAAAAAACCAAAAACCTAGTTTCTTCTCCAGCTGGCAGTGGACCTTGACAGCATCCATGTGGTGCTGGTTTTAGATGCATATAAAATGCACAAGTTCTGACATTAAAGAGGCTTCCACTCCAAGTTCAAAAGGCCTTGGAGGCCAGACAGTGTGCCCCTAAAAGGCAATATACAAAGCTGTAAATACAAAGCCAAAGGTACAATAAAAACCCAAAACTTTAAAAAAGCCAAAAACAGAGATAACCTAAAAAAAAAAACAAAAAAAACTGAAAAAAAAAAAAAAGCAAAAGTAAAGCAAGACTTTTAAAAAAGCCCCTAAAGTTGTAACCACCAAAAGTGCTGTGGGGTGGGGTCACTGAAGCCTTTTAGAGGCACAACCTCAGACTCCAAGGCTTAATGTTGGCTCTGTTAGATTTTAGACTTGTTTTGGTTCCAATCCTTTCTATCCCATTTGTACATTTTTTAAATGATAGTTTATTTTATACCATTATATGTTAAAACCATTTACCTCTTTTCATTTATACAGAGGCTTACAGCTAAGAGTTGGCCTTAGATCTCAAAAGAGACTTGAGACTTGAGCTTTTCAGCAATGCTAAAACTCCTAAGACTTTGACAACTCTTAGAGATAAACTAGATGCCTTTTGCATAAAGGATGTACATGAGTCTTTGGGGGTAGAGAGTAGAATGCTATGGTTTGTGTTTAAATGTCCCCAAAACCCTCATGCAGTCATGGAGGCAGCTAAATCTAGCATTTGTGATTGGTTTGTTGTCTAGCTTTGGGATTGGTAGTGTGGGTGCTGCACCCACCCAGGGGCGAGGAGCTGACATACAACATAAGGAAGAGAAAAAAGCGTGCTTTTCCCTTTTTACCCTGTTGCTTGTCATTTGCAGCTGCCATAAACAGTCATTCCTTAGCCACAGCACTTAGCTAAATATGGATGAAAACCTCCAAAAACTTTAAGCTAAATAAACCTCATTTTGGGTGTTAGTTATTTTGTCTCAGTGACAAGAACCACAAAAAAGTAACCAAGACAAGACCCCAGGGAGCGCCTCCATTAGAATGGCAAGTGGTTTCTCTGTGTCAGAAAGTGAAAGCATCCTCAAGTCATCTTCACACTTGGAAGATGACTCACTTCCTAAGCATCCAGGTGTTAAGAATAAAGCAGCAGCCACCAGGGCTGGGTGCACCCTGAGCACAGTCCCAGTATGGCTTATTAGGCCTTGGTTTGGCTCACAGAGCCCATTCCAGTGGCAGCGTAACCTGTGTGGCCAATTACATTGAAGGCCAAGAGCTTTTATAGGCCAGTACCTTCCCCTGGGTAATTTCACACACGAGCACAGCAACAGAGCGCTAAAATGGATTTTGCCATTACCTTTGATATGACAGACTCTTTCACTTGGCTTGATGAATTCATAGAAATCCATGTCCATGCACATTTCTGCTTTGTGCAGCCCAGAAAAAAACCCAGCCAAGTGAGAGCTAGCTCTGCAGCTGCTTAGTGGAGCCTGGCTCCATCACACCCACTCGATTGCCTGGCTCCTGTGTCCCCGTCCCATCACTGGGTGGTCAAGGAGGGGTGACGTGTGTACCAACAGCCAGACCTGTAGCCACCACACCCCAGGACTCTGTTGTCCTCAGTATAGGAAGGACCCACCCAGGCTGGGACCACCAGGTAGGAGGGGCTGTGGAAAGTGGTGAAGGAGACATAGTTTGGTTCGTGGAGCTGGGATTTTGCAGCTCAGACCACCTAGTCCACAGCCAATGGCAGAGTGATGAGAGGAAACCAAGGGGCCACACCCGCACTTTGCCTGCTGACCCACTAGCTAGTTTCAGTTTCAAAGGGTCATGGACCTCCCCAGGTGTTGCAGATTAAAAACTGGCAGCCAAATGAACACCAGCTGAATTAAATCAGCATGATGCTGCGTGTTGGTGGCTCAGAGTTGCCAGCAAAAAAGGAGATGTGGAGAGGAAGAGCAGGGAGTTGTGGGTTCTCCTAAATGTCATTGTTTGGAGCTGTTGGTTCTCCTGGAGGAGTGTGTCATGCTGGCTCCCCTGATATGAACTTGGCCTTTATCATCGGAGGAGCTTGGGACCTCACTGTTGCTGAGAATAGCTGCGGTTCACTTTGGGGGAGCTTTGGTCCTTATGCTGACCATCGCTTCCTGGCTCTGAAGGGGAAGATGTGTGCTGTTCAGTCTAGAAGAAGCTTGTTACGCTGGTTTCCTGATACAAACTTGGCTGTTATCATCATCACTGTCATACTGACAGTGGCTGTGGCACTTTTTGGGGGAGCCCTGGTCCTTATTTTGAGCATTGTTTATTGACTCCAGTTGCAGAATCCTTAACCTACTGGCACAGATCCTTCACCCCACTGGCATAGACTTTCTGGCTTCAACCACTGACCTTTGGGCCTTCCCAATACAGATCCATAAAACAAACTGGGCTGAGTCATTTTCATGGGCTCTAGAAGTCCAGTTGGACTTGTGGGAGACATCATCATGGGCTCTAGGTCTTCATCTGGACTCATGCAGGACACTGCTGTGGGATCCAGGCCCTTGGCTGAATATTCTGGGTCTTTAGTGTTGTAGAAAGACTTCCTGCACATTCTTGTATTTAATTCTGACCATCATAAAATAATGTTATAAATTCTAAGTCCTGTATGTAATTGTTCTCCTTGCAACCCCTGACTACACCACCAGGAGACAGAGGTCATTCCACAGCACAGGATGTTAGGGCTGTCACTGCGACCACCCGTCCCTCCTGCTCCTGAGTCAACACAGCCAAAGGAGAGATGTGAGTCCTGCATGGCCAGTGGGATCCTAAGAGGGGGCATTGGGAGATTGAGGGAAACAAGACACTAAATGAAAGGAGAGTCGGGACCAGCTGGGACCTGACCTCCCTGATGGAGAGGCAGTGACAACCCAGCGCAGCCTGCGTCTTTATTTATACATAGTAAAGAAGGGGGAAGCACACGACAGGGCGGAAAGTGCAAGGTCTCAGTGTTTTGCTGAGAACACGGAAAGCGGGACATTCTCAGAGCTACCTGTGCTGTAGTTAACAGGGAGGAGCACCGAGGCTGGACGCCTGCTGATATGCAGCTGACCTAGGGATCAGCTTGTTCACATGGTCCGCCTCTGGCAGCCCATGTCCCCTGGGTTGGCCTTGCTCCAGCCCCAAATGTGTGGACAATCTCCAGCCCAGCCTCCACTCAGCCTCTCGCCACAGTGACGCTGGCTGGGTGATCTGTCCTGACTCCAGGGGTGCAGAACACTGCTCCACACTGGGCATGGGGACCAGGAGACCCCTTAGTGTTGGCTCCCTGAGTTGGGCACAGCACTACTGCCACCCCATCCAGGTGGCATACACAGCTGGAAGCCTTCAGCTGTGAGGCCTCAGTCACCTCCTGGGGGTGAGGGCTGGATATCCTGGGCCACTGGCAGACCAGAAGCTGGAAGAGACCAGGCACGGACCCTGCGGCAGGATGCGCCAGCCTGTGCACCATAGCCTGGCCTCCAGGCCTGGGAAGGCTGCGCTTCTGTAGTTTTGGCCACAGTTGGTGGTGACCCCTTGCAATGGCCACAGAAGACAGATTGGATCAACCATGGGCCCTGCACTGACTCAGAAACAGTGTGAGTGGAATCCTGGGGCCACCCACATACAACCAATCCACAGGTGTTCTGATCCTGCCCTGCAGGGGGCACACAGAGTGTGGTCCAACAAAAGGCAGGCACAGTGCATGTTCCCCCCATCACAGGAGTAGACTGCAAACACCCCGGAGGAATTAACCTGTAGCTCAGTTTTGGAAAATGCTTGAAGGTGGTGGGATGGGCAGCTAAGTGTGAGAAACACACGGACAGAGCGCAGCCTGTCCAGCAGAGAACCTGACCTAACTCACGTTTTCAGAGGCGCCTGGCTGGTGGTGAATGGTTAGTTATGGAGAGGGAGCAGGAGAAGCAGGAAGGCTGAGGGTCCACTGTGACCCAAGTGAGAGGTGGCAGTTTGGACCAAGATGATGGCAGGAAAGGCATAAGCCAGAGAGTAAATATCCAGGGCCCACAAACTGAGGAATGGGTAAACAAACATGGTGTGTAATACATGCAATAGTATTTGGCCATGCGGAGGAACAGTGTTTTGATACATGTTACAACAGGAATAAACCTGGACATACTATGCTGAGTAACCAGGCATAAATGGACCAGAACCATCTGATTTCACTTAGATAAAATAGCCACAACCAGCCACTTCAAAGGCACTGTAGTTACACTAAAGGAAGGGGCGGCATTAGACTGCCAATGGTTAGTCTTGTTTAGTGTGAGGAAAAGTGTGGACACAGTAGCAGTGGTCGCCAACACAGCAAGTGTAACTGTGTCAGGGGCCGGTAACTTGTGATGGCAATTTTGTTAACATATTCCTTAAGGTTTTGAAAAACTAATAGGATAAAAGGCCAAAAACCATCGAATGGTAGACTTCACATGAATAAACTGTACGGAATGTGAATTACAGACCTTCAATGCTGGATGACCAGGCGGCTGTGTTGGTGGCCCGGGGACTGGATGTGGCCAGCGTATCACACATGGACACAGAAGCCCCACATGGGCTAGTGGCTGCTGCTCACATCCCCACCCCCTGAGGCCAGGTCTGAGTCTCCCCAGGAAGTTACTGGAACTAGGACAACTGTGGTAGAAACAGAAGTGAGCCCACCGGGGAGGTGAGGAGACACAGGGCAGAGACCAAGGAAAGTCCCGCCGAGGCCTCCTGGGTCTGCTCTGCAGGGTGCCCTGTGCCCAGCCTCACTGTCCTCGGTTAGCCGGTTAGCGGATCCGCACTTCTGTCCTGCTGCGCTAACCTGAGCAGGTGGGTGAGGGAGAACTGGTACCGGCTCCCTCCCTAACAGCCTCCCATGCCCGTACCCCCTCCCCGAGGATGGAACTTAACGGGAACCATACCGGGAAGACGCGGAGCCACACGGTCAGGTCCAAGGAGCTTGCTCACTCAGCAAGGGGAGCCCAGTCTGCCCAGAGCATTTCCCCACTTTGCCACTGGGGCCTCGGGGCCTTGGGCCAGGAGCCCACGGAGCCTGAGCGCATGTTTTGGAGGAGGTCTCTGTGCAGGGTGCAGGGCTCTACAGGTGCTGGGTCACACCCTCAGGGAACCACAGGGTGAGGGTCACTGCTGGGTACGCTTTGTGCTGGCTGCACCGCGTGCCTGAGCTCAGGGCAGAACCCTTCTCCCAGCTCCAGCGCCTCTGCTCCAGGCAGACTGCCCTCCTGAGCAAGACGCGCTCGCTGTTCCAGCCCCTCCTCCTGCAGCGTGGGCCTCGGTCTGCATTGCCCTCCCTTCCCCTGCAGAAATAAACCCACCAAGCCAGCGGTGAACCCAAAGCACGCACGCTACAGCAAGCTGTGCTCCCCAAAAGCCCTGAAAGATTTGCTGCACCGCTGAACTTCACACTGCAGACCTCTGGCCACCTGAGCGAGCACCTGTGCTGAAATTCCTGCAAGGAGACAGCTGCAGCCTTAGAGGCCTTGGGGAGCTGAACTAGGCAGCGGAGGCACCATTTATTCTGCTAGGTGCAAAAAAACTACAGTTAGCTTTGAAAACTGCACTACACACTGACTGGAAACAAAGAACATCTGTAATATGTGTGTTTGGTTTTACCTTTAGCGGCCTTAGGGATGGTACCCAAGAGCAGTGGTGCGGCTGTGCTGAAGTCAAGGGAAAGTTTGCAGCCACAGTGAGGCCTAGGCCTGCAGCCACCTGGTTTCGTCAATAAAGTTTTACTGGGACAGAAAGAGATCTATGGTTTGGTGTGTAGTTGTGAAGAGACTGTGTGGTCTGCAAAGCTTGAAGTATTTACATTCCTGCCCTCCACAAAAAAGTTTGCTGAAACTCACAGTAGCAGATCTCAGAAGCCGCCTACATGCCCGTGATCAGATGGGTGGATAAAGACAATGTGATATGCGCATACAGTGAGCTGTTACTCTGCGTAAAGAAGGATAAGCCTGAGGCATCTGTGGGGAAAGGAGACCACGCTATGAGTGTGAAGTAGCTCAGACACGTGAGCTTACATCCTGCATGATTTCCCTGACGTGAAAACCCAGAGGATAAATAAGATGCAAAATGTAAGACAGATAATAGGGGACAGGGACATAGAATTCTGGCAAATAGAAAGAGGATCTTGAAGGGGAGGGGAACAAAACAATTAAGAAGTGTACCAGCTTCCCGCAGTGAATGTAATCAGTATTCATGACAGACGCACACTGACGTGTAAGGAAAGTGCGCAGCCGAGTCCCTGCCTAAATCCGCACACCTAGGAAGACATGCAAACACAGCATGTGACAATGACTCATGCAACCATCTTCCCGAGGGAGGCTCCTGAATGATAAATCTCCACATTTGGTGTCACCGTGTTCTCTAGGTAGACTCCTCAGCCAAGTTTTCACCCCGTAACACGGTTCCCTGGTCCTCTCGTGACGCTGCACACCGTTACCATGGCCTTGACTGGTTTGCCAGTCCCCAGAAATGTCCCCTCCTGCCACAGCCCATCCTCTCTGCCAGAGAACAAATCCAATCAGGTTCCTACCGTGAGGGGTACAGGTTTTGCTTTTCAGCTGGTTTCATCAACTTGAGGTGGAAAGTCTAACATGGTAAGTGAAATAAATCAGACACACAAGCTAAAACCTCGCATGGTTTCTCTTATGAGAAACCAAAATATAAACAAAGAGTAAAATAAAACATAAATAATAGGAAGTAGGACGAGAGAACTCACTGGGACAGAAGGGATGAGAAGGGAGGGGGCGGGAAAGGCACTGGGACGCATTACGGGCACGCACGGCTCCACACAGAATGCAAACACTAAGTACCGCAGACAGGGGCTAATAAAATTAATACAGAGAAAAAAGGAATTCAGAAAAGAGGAGTCAGCATTCCAAAGTCTGGCAGAATAGCCAAGGCAGTAAGGGAGAAAATACAGCTTAAAACTCAGAGGAATTCTACTTACAGAATTATAATATTTGATGAGGTAAAAATATAATAAAAGTCAGAAATGAGGGGGAGGCAGTGCTACTCATCTTTCAGGAAAAAGTGAATGAAAACTCTGGGAGTCTGGAATACAGAGCTAGTGGGAAGCACCGCCCTGCTGGCCCAGCGGGTGCTGCCAGTCAGCCACCTGCAGTGTGACCATGCTCTGAGCCCGGAACTTGGCCCGGGTCTTCTGCCCTGGGGTCCTCGCAGGCTCCGAGGTCTGCATATGCAGGCTGGAGCAGACTGTGCTATTTGGAAGTGAACCCACCCCTGGGCTTTGCCAGGGTAGCTAGCGGGTTTCTCCTGGATGTTCTCATTTCAATCACAAGCTCTTCCCTTCCAAACTTCTACAACACCTCCCACCTGATCCAGTTTTTCTGTTTGTCCTGAGGTTGTGAGTCCAAAATATCTACTCTGTGATGTGGAAAAGACTCATGTGGAAGGAACTTTGACTTCCGACTGTAATCCTGGGATGACCTCATAATTTAACTATGACTTCTCCATTCCATTATGAAATAGTAAATGGAAATTTTTGCTATTGGCTGTTCATTTACTAAACCTGTTTTCTTTTCTGCCTATAAAAATGACTTGACTACATTTCCCAGCCTGCCTTGCACATTTCCCAGTCTGCCTTGTAATTAGCTATGGCCCCCTGGCTGTGCTCCAGCCAATAGCATAGGGCGGTCCTGTCATGATAGACAGAGCCATACATGTCTTACAGAGTCCTCTAAGGCCTCCCACGGCCTGGGGAGGTTTTGGTGACTTCTTTTAAAAGGACCAGATGGTAAATATTTTAGGCTACTCAAGTGATGGCTGCTATGCAAAGAAATGTCCAGGGGTGTGCTCCGCATAACTGTATGACAAAGCGAAGTAGCCAGTGCTTCATCATAGCTCCTCATCCATGCTCACAAGACAGCAGAGACCCAAGGGGAAAGGAACCTGGTCAGGTTCCTCAGAAACTGAGGAAAACAGCCTCACCTGTTGCTGGAAGCCAGCCACACTCACCCTGGCCCATCTGGCAAGACAGGCACTCAGGGAGGCCATGCAGAGCTTACACATTCACTGCTCTAGCACTTTGGTAGTTTGTGTGAAATGCATTTGGGCCTCAGGGGTGCCAGTTCCCCAACTCTCTCCTCACCAAATAGTGTTAAAACTACTAAAGATAACCCCGGTGTGGTGGCTCACACCTGTAGTCCTAGCACTCTGGGAGGCTGAGGCAAGAGGACTGTATGTCAGTCAGTCAAGCCCAGCCTTGGTAATGTAACAAGACAAATACCAAAAAAACCCTACCCCCCCCCCAAATGCGCACACATGAAGGGGGCTGGGGATGCAGCTCAGAGCAAAGGCCTGGGGTTCAACACTTAGTACCACAAAAATGAAAATTAAAGACAGCCACTAAAAGCCAAGTACTAATTTTTAAGTCTCTCACTTACAATTAAAATTGGGCATTATGAGCTTAAAATTCATAGTGTTTTAAGATGTCCTTCTTATAGAAAGACATAGTCTAGGCGACTCTGGGGGCATTTCCATACACATGCCCTGAAGAGCTGCTTTTCCGCTCCTTGGTGACCGAGCTGCTTTTCCACTCCTTGCTGACCACTGGCCCTGGCTTTGAAGGCACAGCTGCATGACCCAGCTCGTTCCCGGGCTGGATCAACAGGGCTGCTGGGCTCGGGATTCTGATCCATGCCTAATGAAAGATTCCAGGCCTTATGAAAGTTTCCAGGCTCACTGACTCCCTGGCACAGGCCCGCAGATAGTGAGCATACTTGGAATTGCTGGTCTGTTTGAGTTGCAGTGTTTGGAGTCTCACCCTTGGCATCCATCTGTAGGGTGTTGTGTGGCATCCCTGTCATCTTTATTTATAAACTGTGAGTAAGCCCCACAAACAGGCTGACACACAATGCTCACAGAATAAATATTTGCTGGATGAAGTTCTCTTAAATGTAACGCATAATATGACTCCATAATAAATCACTCCATGTCCAGAGATAGCTAAGTTTGCTTCCTAAATCTCCAACAAGGACAACAAAACAATAACAGCAGCACAGATCTCAGGGCAGATGGAGAGGCCAGGTGGGTGTGGAGCCTGATGCCCACTGTGTGGGTAGGAACCCAGACTACAACACAGGCAGCTGGGCCTCAGAAACTCCTCTATTGCATAACTCGCAGCAATTATTTTTAAAAATCTGGCGTTCAAAGGGGGCTGAAACACAGGGAATGTGTGTTCCAATGAAAACGTGCAGACCGAAATTCTGCACACCCACAGTCCCCACAGTACCTGGGATAGCAGAGGTAGCCTTTTTGGACAAATTATCTTAAGATCTCTCTTGGCCCCTCTTCACCAGTGAGCATTTGGAAGGCAAAGACCCGTTCCTGCGGCAAGGATGGAAGTCTGTGCGTCTGCACCTTTCTGACAGAGCACTCTCCAAAGAGGTCACCCGGGACTTTGGCTGGTCAGTGTGGAGAACCAGAGGAGCCAGTGGTCTAAAGGGTCACAGTGAACCTTTTAGAGCTTTCAATGACACGAACACCATGGTAGCACGTGAGCCATAGGTTCACCACTGCTGGTCTAAGGGAAGTGCTTGAAGAGGTCTTAGAACTTACAATGTGCTTTTACCTATCAACTTCTGTTTTATTTTAGCAAAGCTATGAAAAGAGTATCTTCTTATGAGATGCCACTCAGGGTTAACACGACACTGATTCTGTGACAACATCACACCTTGGAAAGATAATGGCAACTGTGTGACACAGACATTCTTCATTTTAACTGTGGGGCAGAAGGAAGAATGAGCACATTCGATGTTGGCTGCTTGGTGAAGAATTCTTCTAAGATAACAATATGTATTATATCAACTAAAAAAAAGAAGAATTCTTAGCACATGATAGCATATGGCAGTGGAGAAATCTTTCAGTGTTTTTAAAAAGCTCTCCAGTTTATATCTTTGATTACCACCTAAAAATTCCATTGTAAAAAGTGAAGGCATGAAAGAATTCAGTTAAAATGATGGATATTTCTACAATTTCATGCATGAGACTCCAGGTTTAGCCTTTCAAACAAGGAATAAGTCAGCAAGAACTCATGAAATTATTAACAGCTCCATCTAATTACAAAATCTTAAAACCAATGGTCCAAAAGTGGAATGGATGATGACTGACCACAGGCATTCATGGCTGCTGACCATCATTTTTATGTTCTAATTTAATCCCTTAAAAACCTCTGTAAGACAAATCTTAAAGTGCCACGGTTTGGAAGGAATAAAGAACTGGCCTGAAGCTGCACAGAGCAAACACAGGCTGCGCTGTGAGTCTCAGCTCCTCTGACTCGGAAGTGCACGCTGCTGGGTCTACGTCTCCTCGACAGGCACTGAAAGGGCCACCTGCCCCAGCTGCCCTCTCTCCTGATGACGGGGTGTTTCTCCTATTCTCATCCATATTAGCAGGAATCAGGTCTGCCTCAGAGTTCAGTGGGGAGGTTTAATGGCAGAGCCAGCATCTGCAGGTGGAGGGTGACCCCACAACCTCCAGGTGTGACCTCCAAGCAGCAGGGCCCACGTCCTGGCTGGCTAGGTGTGAAGCCAGTGCACCCCTAGTGTCTGGGTGATTGTTAGGGCTCCCCTACAGTGGGCAGCATCATGGACCCCCATCCCAGTCTCTGCACCTGGGGTGCTTTGACTGGAAAGGGGCCTTGCAGGTGCCGCGGTTAGGACCCGGAGATAGGCACAGTGTTCTGGGTCATCTTACTGGCACCCTGAGAGAATTGCAAGCTTCTGAGCAAGTCAGCTGGTGATGGCTGTGGGCTCTGTGGGTGCAGGGGCCCAGGCCCAGGGTGCAGGAGCCTTGGGAGCTTCGAGGGAAGGGGATGGGCTCTTCCCTGGACCTCCAGGTGCAATAGCGCCACTGGAACTTGACTTTAGCCAGAGAGACATCTGACTTCAGACGGCAAACCTGTGGTCCTAGTTACAGCAGCAGCAGGACATTAAAACTCTTTAACATCGAAAGCAGGGCTTGGTGTAGCCCACGCTCTGCCTTGGGGAGCCGAGGCCAGATTGAACCATCTGGCTCCGGTGCCCACCTCCTCCCCAGGGTGGCCTCAGGGGCCTCAGAGGTCAGGTTGTGACAGGAGACAGGCCTGGGCAAAGCTGGCTGGAAAAAAGAGTGGTACTTGTCAAGTACAAGGCCCCAGGGCATGCGAAGACCCCGTGTGTGGAACTTGTTGCCAGTTCCTGTGAGAGGTGGAGCTGCACAGAAGAGTGGGCGCCACAGTCAGCTGCACTGGTGGATGACCGGCACATTTCTCAGACGCTGTGCATAGTTTTACTTTTGCTTTTTCTTTCTGATGTTTGGACTGGAGAGCTGTTTCTAAAGGAACTGCCTGCTAGGAGGTCAGGCTCTTTCCCGTGCTTCTGAAGGCTGCTACAGATTCACTAAGGTCATCAGGGAATAAAGCCCAGAAATGTACAAGTGCTTCTAAAAGCTTGGAGCTGAGACTTACCATCTTCGGACTCGGCATGATGCTGGGCTCCTGGCTGAGCTTCCTATCTGGCCAGCTGGAGGGGCACAGGGACTGTGTGGTGGGATGTAAGGAAGCCTGGACTCTCTCCCGAGGGTGCAATCAGTGTGCGTCAGGGAAGGTCACCCAGCGTCTCGTCTTATCTGCCTGGCTCGGCAGCGTGGGTGAGAAAAGAGCTTCCCCCTCCTGGGGGGCAGACGTTTGTAACAGACCAGAAGGGAGCCAGAAGGGCATGATTAAGTGAGGAATAAACCCTAACTGCAGGCCGCAGCACCAGGTGAGGTCCTGAGGTCACCAGTCTATTTCTTCTACCTTTTTTGGTTTTATTTATCGGTGGGGACAGGGTCTGGACTTGAACCCATCATGTGACCCTGGCTGGCCTTTGCAGCAGTCTCCTGCCTCAGCCTCTCAGCGCTGGAATTGCAGGCGCCTGCCCCCCCCCCACTGCCTCCTGATACTCAGCAGTCATCTTACAATCTGCTCCCTCAGGTCCCAGCTCCACTGGGTTCTGAACCCGGGGCTTGGCCCTGGCTGCACTAGAATCACGTGAGAGCCACCAGGTGTCAGGTGCCAGAGCCGTCCAGCGCGGAGGTGGATCAGCGGTCGGTATTTTCAGCCCTCTTCAGGAGATGCTGCTGTGCAGCTGTGGGTGAGCACATTGGGGCGAACCCTCTTGTTAGACTTCCAGGGCCCTCACCTGCGGGGAGTCTCCCACAGCCCTCAACCACCCAGTCTCTTTAGAACCCACGGTGCAAAGCCATCAGCCTTGTGCCTGCCACCCTGGGAAGGAGAAGCCTTGGGAAGCCAGAGCCCAGAGGCAGCAGGAAATTGACTCGGTCCCTTCCTATCTGTGAGGACAACCCAAGAGGTGACCTGGACTTCATCAATTGTACAAACTTTTGTGCTTCAAAGAACACTAGCAATAGAGTAAGACAACAACCACAGAATGGAAGGAATCTTCGCAAACCAGCTATGTGATAAAGCTGAGTACCCAGAATGCACAGGATAGATATAACCATCACGACTTACTCAAAAGACGATTAATGCAATTAAAACGGACAAAAGACTTACAGAGACATTTAAGAAGATACACAGAAATGTGAGCAGCAGCTTCTCCTGATAAGTCCCCAAACTCACCCTCCCATCCCCATGACCACTGTGCAGTTTTGTAAAATTTTCTAAGGTTTTTGCTTTGACCATAAATTGCTCATAATGATAAAATAGATGGGGTCATCAAAAAGGTGAATGTTCACATTTAGAAAATTTACCACAGTAAAAGACACAATGCAGAGAATGACAGGACAATGTGTTCGATGTGGAAGGCAGTGTTCAGAACATTTTGAGGAGGATTAGTGCCAACGCGTCTCTTACTGTAATACTTTCTTAATTTAAATGTTCACTCCTCACCCATCAATAGTTTATGGCAATTTCTGTCTAATAACAACATCACAGTGTGTCCTCCGTGACCTTCTTCACCGGGTCTGGCACCGTGTGACCTCTGGCTCTTCCCCAAAGTCAAAATGTCTAGAAAGGGGTTTGAATCAATTCAGGACAGCGAGGCAGCCACGACAATGCAAGTAAAGACACTCAGGAAAGAAGACTCCAGAGCTGCTGCAGATGTGGGTAAGGCTGACGGAACAGCGGCGCCCCAAATGAGGGGAGGATTTTGATGGTTAACGGCAGTGTGTCTGCAGTAGAAATGTTTGAAGTTTAAACATTAATTGTATTTTTTCTTTTGTCACGGGGCATCAATAAAATCTACATGAAAGGCAGTGCTCTGCGATGGCCTATCCGGTTAAGATGGAAACGGTGGGGGGGCAGGCACGGGCTGCCTCTCGCCCTGCTCTGGCCTCTCTCTGTGCCCAATGCCGCCCGAGAGCTGGGCATGTGTGGTGCTGAGGACACCCAGACTTCGGGCAGCAGCTGTGTGACAGTCAGTCAAGGACAGCCTGGAAGAGCCCTTTAGAAACTGCTCAAGGCAAAAGTATCTTTAACTTTTACAGTTAAACAAGTATGTAGCTTATTTCTTTGCTTATATTAAAGAATAGTGGGGGGTAAAGTGATTAGAAAACAACTCAAGCCTGTGTTTAAGAACTGAGCCAGGGGGTGCCAGGGAAATCGTGATCACAGAGGAGAAGGGAGGCACCGTCTGCCTGCGTCCCGACGATGCTCCAGTCGCAACAGGGCTCTGTGGTGCTTGCAGAGGGCGCTCAAATCAGTCACTTTACATAGGGTCCTTGAATTATTTAAAAAATTTTGTTTTCAAATTACAAATAGAAAACCCCAATTATATAGAATTGTTCTTTTTTTTTTTGTAAAAACCCACTGAAATACTGGATTTGGGCAAAGATTCAGTACAATTCTGCAAATCATATTAGCCAGAAATGAGATGGCATCTAAATGCCATAATTAGGGGTTGTTAAACCAATAGTTCTCAATATTTAGCAGTGCATAGAAACACTTTATTGTCAGTACTGGGGATGCTGCAGACATTTAGTGAGGGGGACCAGGGACAGGGCAGAGGATAGTCCCCTCCCCCAAGTGGACATTGTCTGGCCATCGCTAAGGAACTCTGGTTTAAGGCATGACCACCTTGTGGGATGCAATTCAGCCATAAAATAATCCTGTAGGAGAGTGAGTCTCAATTCTGACTGTGTTAGGATATGCCATGAATTCCTAGGAGAGCTTCTAGAAGGTCTCACTCCCAGTTAGGATCGGGTGGACGTGGTGGTGCATCCCTGGAATTCCAGCCCTTGGGAAGCTGAGGCAGGAGGCTTGTCACCATCTGAGGACAGTGTGCTACCTAGCAAGTTCAAGGCCACTCTTAACTAAACAGAAAGTAGTGATGTCTATCTCAAAAATTACCTTCTAGCTCAGACTTGCTAGAATCAGATCTATGGGCTGTTTTTAGCCTTTTTTTCTTCCAAGTGATTGTAAAGTATCCCCAGATGTGAAAAACATTCATTTAGAATCACACTGTAGAATGTGGAAGTACACACATGTTAAATTTAAACAAAGCATGTGACAAAACCATGTGTGGTGTAGTTAAATTTTATTAGTATGCGTGAATGGTAAAATACACATGCACTAGACAGTGTGAGGACACAACTCACAGTGCAAGTGTGTGTGTGTGTGTGTGTGTGCAGCGGATGTCAGTAAGTCACTCTGCGAGCTGTTAGCAGTTTCCCCTGAAAGGAAGCCTGTCAGGGCTGCACCACCGAGCCATTGTACCCTCAGGCATTTATTCCAGAGGACAAAACCAGTGTGTGTGCGACTGTTCCTAGCAGATCCCTTCACCTGTGAGCAGGTCAGGGAGCATGGAGTGCTACCCTGCCACAGAGAAGATGAACCGCAGGGCAGCAACCTGATTGTTGCAAGAATTCTGCTGGGTGCAGAGCCAAGAGTCGGTCCCAGAAGCTAACCCCCTGCACTCACATGAGATCCTTCGTTTTTTTTGGTACCAGGGATTGAACTCATCATCTCGAGTTTGCCAAGCAGGCACTTATGCTGCTGAGCTAAACCCCTGTCCCCATAATATTCTTAAAATGACAAATTCACAGCAATCAGTGGAGAACAAATCAGTGGCTTCGTGGGGTGGGGTGGGAGAGAGGAAGTGGGTGCGGCTGTTACAAAGCAGCCCGAGCCACGCTCATGGCCTTGCAAGTGTTTTGGATGTGGGCTCTGTGACGTTAACACCCTAACTCTGTCCTACATGCAGTTTTGCAAAATGTTACCACAGGAGAAACAGCTAAAGGGCAAGTGAGGGCTGGGACGGTCTCTGAGAGCTGTGTGTGAACCTCTGATGACCTTAAAAGTTCAATTTTAAGAAAAGTTTAATTTTTAAAGAGATACAGTAGGAGTCGATTTAACAAGAAAAAAATACCTCCTGTATTGGAACAATTCCCACTTTAAGGAAATCTATCTTTCAAATAATCACAAAATATATTAAAATAAATGAAAAGCATTGCTTTAAAAAAACAAAAATACACATCATACCTCCAAACTGTTGAACACAAGAATTTAATTTTCCCTTCTGATAGGTGGTGGGCTTCTCTGCAGCAAACTGGCTACATGTAATGCTAGCGCTAAGTAGGTAACAGGCACACGAGGGCCTGGGTGGGCGGAGGATTTCTGCTCATGTGACCCCTCGGCCTTCTCTGTTCCTGACCCCGAGTAAAAGTGAAGAGTCCCAGATCTACCCCGAAGCCTGTGGCAGAGCGGGGTGCGGCAGACTGTCCACACGCCCCTGCCACCCACAGGACTGTGGTGGTTCCTGGATTCATAGATTATGGGGCCTCGAGGGAGCCTGTTTGACGGTGACTCCCCCAGACTCCGAGCCTCCGTTCTGGCGTGCGGCCCACACCTGTGGTTTAGGAGATACCCCAGGTGCAGCCAGATGGCTGGAACCCTGTGCTGGGTTGGGGCCCCCAAGAAGTGACTCTGTCCTCTATGAGGACAGTGAATTTTAGTCGTCTTTCCTAAAGGGAGACTAAAGAGATTACTCCCATTCAGGGGCGTAAAAAGTCACTTACAGGATTAACTGCTAAGAGCTGAGTGCAGACGCAGAGAAGTAGGTGCCGCTGCACTGCAGTGCCAAGGCCAGCCACGTGGTCCCCAGCACCTGGGACATGAGGTCCTCCCAGCGCTGTGGTCAGGAGCGGCTCAGAGGACCCCGGTGAGCTTGGAACACAAAAAGAGCACTGTGCAGACAAAAGTCACGAATGATAAGCAGGGTCCACCCTAGGCAGTTTCTGTGGCTGTCATTTTCGCCATGATACCGGCCACTAGTCTCTTCTAAAGTGGGAACTCCGGAGGGAGACGGGGAGGTGTGGGCTGAAGAAAAGGCACAAAATTTCAGTCTTGAGTTGAATTCGTTCTGGAGACCCAACGACTGCAGTTAATGAAGAGGAGTACTCAGAATTCGCCAAGATCTATTTAAACATTCTCACTACACTCACACTCACAGCAAGAGAGAGAAAAAGAGGAGGAGGACAGAATAAGGTGAAATAAAATAGCCTCTATGCTCTGTGGTGGATGTGGTAACAGCTTGACCGCGGCAGACATTTAACATGCGGACCTACATCAAAATGCAGGACTGTACGCCTGAATATACGCACTTTTATCTGTTAACACTGAGGGAAAACAGGGCTCGGCCCTCTGTCCCAGCCTCTCCTGGCTTCGCCAGCCCAGCATGTGCTGTGCCCGCCACGTCTCGGCCCAGCCCTGGCCGCAGCCGTGCTGGGATGCTGGGGTTACTCCCCCAGCTCCTGCCTCTTGGTGCCTCTGCTTCCCAGCCCATCCTCCCTCACGGCCCTGCCGCTGGCCTCACCTGGCTGAAGGGACACCCCGCCCCACAGCACCCGTTCCCCGGGCCACCCTGGTGGGCTGGCCATCTTGACTCTGAGGCCACGGGGCTCACAGTGGCTGGCCTGAGTCTCCCTCCAGTGGCCTCTTGTGCCTGCTGTGCAGTGGGCGGAGGGGCCCTCACCTTACAGGACTGGTGGAGGACCGGCCAGTGTCACCTGACTGACTGCCAGTGACCGCAGTAGTATGGTGGCAGAGGAACCATGCCTGGCAGGTTCAGGATCAGTTGGTCCTCCTACCAGGGTTGGCTGTGTGTGGGGTCTGGCATCCTAAGGGACAGCCAGTTCGGGACAGGACAGATGCACCGTGAATGACTCCCAGTTTTCCTCTGCATTACTTTGCGCAAACTCCAGTCTTCCAGTAAGGAAATCCTTCCCACTGCGTGCATGTTCACTCATGTTTGCTGTGATGCCATCTGCAGAGAGCCGGGCTCTGCCATGAGGACAGGGACACTGCTCAGCAAGAGGACACGGACACTCTCCTGTGAACCAGCCGGTGCTTGCGGGCCAGGAAACAAGAAGAGCACCCTGTCCCCTTCCCCCGTAAGCAACTGGTTGATTTGGAGGACTCAGGGTGGGGTGACAGCAACTGAGGAGGAAGGAAGAGCTTGATCCTGAAGTTGTCTCACTGACTCTGCAGCCTGGGGCTGGTGGCCTGGGCATCTATTGGAGGATGGCACTGTACATTGTGACTACCGGGGGAATAGCCTTCCACCTTGCTTTTGAAAATCCAATGTTTTGTTCCATTTTACTGTTTAGTTTTATTCCTGTTTCTAGTAACCTGAGCAACTATTTAGAAGATAAGAATATAATAACCATTGTTAAATTACTATCATCTTGTTTTGAAAACCTATATAGCCATTGTTGTTTTGTTGTTGCTATCATTTTCCTTTTGTTGTTTTTGAGGTTTGTTTGAATCTTGATTTTTCTGTTTTTTTTTTCTTTCTTTAAAATAAAAAAGATACCATGACTTGGGAAGGGACAAACTGTGATGGGGAAAGGAAGAATGGGTAAAGGGAAAAATATACATATACACAGGACAGTTAAGGTAGTTCTACAACTAACCTCTGTTACGTCATGCTGCAGTGATATGTGTGCACCCATGTTCACAGCAGCACAATTTGTAATAGCTAGATCTTGGAAACAACCCAAGTGCCCATCAACTGCAGAATGGATAAAAAAGATGTACTATCTTTATACAATGGAATATTACTCAGCTATAAAGGATAATCTTGAGGATTTTATATTTTATAGGTAAATGGAGGCAACTTGAGACCCATATTTGTAAGTGAAATAAATCACACAGTTGTAAATATCATATTGCCTCCTTACTGTAAAAAAAAAAACAACAAAAAACTGAAAGAGTAATCAGATCAAAAACGTACAATAGATATTGTGATAATGAAAGGGAAAGTGCTCAGAAGGAAAGAACTGGGACCGGGGAAAGGAGAGAAGGAAGAAGGGAAAGAGTGTATGTAGACAGGTATACATACAAATAAGTATGTACATGTGCACAATAGATGGCTCCACTGCTAGTCTCTGTTAGTTCACCCAAAAGAACAGTTTGTGCTTTCATTGTCTGATCGTTTTTTTCATGCCTAAATTTTGTAACCTGAACAACTATTTCTAAGATAACAATATGCAATATACTAATTAATGTTAATTTTCCTGTTTTTTTTTAATTCTGTATCATTTCTGTTTTGCTTAAAAAAAAAAAATAACAACTGCTGCAGAGTAGGAGCCACAGAACTGTCTGTTCTCCAAAGGGAACGCGTTCCTTCGAGGCCTGCGGCAGCATCGGCCTTTAGGGCAGGTTTGGGAATTCCACAGTCCTCTGGGCAGACAAGGAGGAGGCTCTTCCCGCTCTTACCTGCCGTCAGTGGTCCACAGTGACCATCCTCTGTTGGACAGACCGCCTTCTGCCTTGGGGTTGCATCCCTGCCTTCAGGCTCACAGATCCGCCTGGGTCCTCCTGCCGGTCCCCCCAGAGCGGCCCACACCCAGGAGCCCAGCCTTCCACCTCCCTGTCCCCAAAGACCCCGCGAACCTTGTACTGAAACAGAAACAGCCCACAGAACAGGCTGTACAGGTCGGCCGTGAGCAGGGAGAGGTTGACGGCGGTGGCACTGGTCTTCTTGATGACGATGGGCATAAAGCTGTAGAGACCGAACATGCAGGCGCTGAAGCCCACGTAGAGCAGTCCTGGGGGGGGCAGAGAGAGCATCACGTGGGATGCGAACACAGGGTGGCCCCTAACCTAGCTCCCCTCTCTCCATGCTGACCACTGGCTAAACGCCGTGCCAGCAAGAAGATGGGGTCCAGATTCCCATTTGGACGACGGACTTGCCACCTCTCGCTATGTGGCTGGGGAAGGTGGGCAGTGTCCGCCTGGGCTCTCCTGCCAAGCTGGATGTCACTGACTTTTTCTTAAATTGGTACCAGGGATTGAACTCATGACCTCTCTCGTTTGCCAGGCAGGTACTTATTCCACTGAGCTAGATCCCTGGCCTTTTTTTTTCCTTTTTGAGACAGGGTCTCACTGTACAATTCAGGATGATCTTGAACTCACTTTATAGCCCAGACTGGCCTCGAACTCTCAGCAATCTTCCTGCCTCAGCCTCATAGTCATTAACTTCTGCTATTCATGTATTTGAAAACCTTTTAACTTGTTGGGTTTTTATTTGTAAAGTAGGAACAACTCTGCTCAGTGTCTGCATAGTCATTGAAATGGAAGAGCTGAGGACAGGGTCTGAACCCCAGCCTGAGGCCCCGGGGGGCCCACTCCTCACTCTAGGATGGGTGCCCAAGAACTCTGCCCTGAGCCCTGTCTTCCCCAGTTCTTAGGGTTCCGTGGGCTCACGTGTGTGAGCCGGTCAGCCTCTCCCTACCCACTTCCGGCTCCACACACTTGCTCACACGAGTCCCAGCCACTCAGTGTTCTCGCGGTCCCAGGCAGAAGCTGACAGCTAATTCTAAAATTAGCTTTATCTTTCCTCAGATGTTACTATCATGCAAATGTAGAAAAATAATGCTTACATCTCTGCGCTGAAAGAACAAGGGAGCAGAACAAGCATAAGTAATACAATCAGTGGGTATTTCCAAGAGCCCTGATTACAGGTGGCTGGTGGCAGCTGTGGCCAGGTGATTCAGATGATCTCTTCTGAATCCTGTGGATCTGGGGTGACTTACGGGGTGTGGTTCTCCATCCCTCTAATTTATAGACCAGTGATTCCTCCAGAGAGAAATTTAATTTGCTCCTATGAAAAGTAGTTAGGGAATAAACCTGCATTCTGTATTCTTCTGATCGTAAGTTTAAGGAAAGTCACAACAAAAATAATAAAGAAAGAAAAAGAAAAGTCACGTCAGATCCACATAAAAAATTAGAGACCGTTAGGAGCGAAATCAGCGCCAGAGCGCCCTCTAGTGGGCAGGACGCACGCTCCACGGGAGGGACAGAGCCCGGTGACCTGGGGCCTGATTCTCCACAAGTCAGCTCAGACCACTGTCCGCTTCCCTGCCCTGGGCTTCCGTGTTACTTACAATCCATCTTCCTTTTAACTGAGAAACTAAAAATTCAATAAACACTCCATAACCTATGACTGATACACAAAAAGACAGGCTCAATCCCTGAGCAACGCACTAGGAACAGGATTCACCCATCAGTTAATCCACTAAGAATAATCAAATTGGGACTGAGCACAGCCCACCCACACCAGCCTTTTCACAGCGGTGCACAGGACTTGGACGACGCCGTGGCTGAGCTCAAGAGATCCAGAGCCCTCCTGGTCCCCAAGCCTCATGCAGTCCAGCAGGGCTTCAGGAGGGGGCTGGCCCACAGTGGCTGTGGCTGGGGGTGCGGCAGGGTCAGGAGGCAGGCACTGGAAGGGTCCCCTCTCTCCTGCTCTGCCCCTCTCTCTGCTTCCTGGCTGCCATGCCTTGAACAGCCGCCTCCCACGTGGAGGGAGGAGAAGGGTGCACAGCTTGCTCCCGTGCTCCAGACTGGCCAGCTCAGGGCGCCTCCAGGAAAAACATTCCAAGCGTGTGTTGATATAGGGGTACCCATGCACTGTCACAGTTTGTGGCTTTGCTAGGTTGAAGAGGGTTTTGGGGTGTGAATGCCCTGTTTTGAAAGGGAGGCAGTCGGCCAAATGATGGATGGGCGCTCTAACACTGCAGTGCTACCCTCTGCAGGTCTCTGCCCCGAGATGATCCAGTTGCTAGTGAATGTCAGCATGCGTCTGAAGACCCAGGGCAGGGTCCCAAGTGATCAGTGCGGGCAAATGAATGACCTGATCACTTTGCAGCCAGTGCACTGCTGCAACAATACAACTACAGACCACTGCAGGTCCAACCATTTCTTATCTGAAATATTTTCTCTCTCATAGTCAGAATTTGGTTACTCTCATCCTCATGAACTAGAAATTTAAACTAAGGAGATCTTAAGCAATGCCACTGGCTGTGCCGTGTGCCGGACATGCACTCACTATGTTCCACCTCTTGGCACCGGGAAGGGACAGGCTGCAGAGGTGACAGTCAGGAGACACAGCTTTGCCAGGGTCAGCAGCGGGAAGGCCATGGAGCAAGACCACAAAGGCATTGACAGGTGATCAGCCAAGCAGGGTAGGGGTCCTTGGAGATGAGCAAGTGCGGGAGGCTGGAGGAACGCAGGCCGGAGGCCTTGGGTCAGGGGTCAGATGCTGGGGATGTGCTGAAAGCAGAGGCCCAGGAGACTCAGTCGTTTCTGGAGATCTGATTCCAAACAGCCGGAAATGAAGAAACACTTGGTTTCCACCGCCCGTCTCCCTCTGCTGCTGTCCAAACCGGGCTGGGAGCCAGGCTACGGGGGTGCCTGGCCAGGGTCCTCTGCCTGAGCAGAGCAGGTGGGGAATGGGTATGAGAAACAGAAGCGGAGACACTGCCTTGGGTTTCGGTCCAGCCTCAAAACCTGAGCACATGCCTGTAACTTCATTACGTTATTAACTCTCATGCAGAGAGATAGGCCTGTGGGTAGCACGTGGTTTGAATCCAATGAGCCTCTCATTTTACATGTGGTTTATGTAAAACAGCACATAAAACATATATGTCTGTGTATGCTACACATATTTTATCTTTCTTTCGTACATACTAGATTCTTGAAATATTGTTTTTAATTCTTTAAAACAGTGGCTGTTAGACTCGGTCGCAGAGCGTAGGTGTTAGGCCAAGCCTGTGGGATCCGTCCTATCCGGGAGGCCAGAAGCTGTCAAGCTGCCCAGGCCCTGCGTCCAGTGCCGGTAGCAGACTCATTTGTACTTAAGTACCTCTCTGTGCTCCTGCTCCGAGGTCCCACTGCCCAGCTTCAGGGCAAGGCCCAGTACGTGTTCTGGCCATGGTAATGAAAACCTGAAACAAGGATCCACCATAACACCCGAAGTTGGAAGCCGCAGGGTCCTGCGTGTCTCTGGGGCCTGACTGCGTGGACTTTGCTTCCCTGTGGTGTTCGGCTTCTGTGTCAGCTCCCATGGTCTGCAGTGCAGTAGGGAGAGGGGCATGAGGTGTTAGAGCTGATCACTAGGTCGCTGGCTGTGAGTCTAACACTCCGGCTCCCAGGCTCACACTCCAGCTGAGCCAATTCCCATGCTCTCTGTGGGTTTATCCATCACCTAAGCACAGCCGCTCACATTCAGTAGAGCAAAACAAACAATAAGAGCTATTATTTTCTTCCTCTTAGTCTGTTGTAGAAAAATAACGTTCTGTTAAAAAAAAGTGCCTTGAAATCAAGAAAGCAGAAAACATGTGTCATCCCACTTATCCATGGAGGAAAATCTCCTTTCTGCTTTGGAGAAGTGAAACAAGGGGAATCGCCCAGGCAGCGCCTGGGGTGGACGGGAGTCCCGGAAGAGGTGCGGAGATGCCCCGAGAGGAGGAGGCGAGAATGCTGCTCTTCTTCAATGTCCCCTCTCTCTCCCACAGTGGCTGCTGTGCGCCTCAGTGCCCGGCGGAAGGCACAGTCCAAGCCCGTGCCCTCCTCATGCCCGTGTCTGTGTGTCCCACGAGCAGAGAACAGGCAGGACAGGACCCGCTGCCTCCATTCTTTCATTTGACCACTTCATAAGCAGATTCTCTGACACCACCTGCCTGGAACTGAGCTAAGCCACACGGCGGTCACCATGAACCAAGGAGGACAAAGGTGGCCCGGTGTCAACACCCCAACCCCAGGGAGCTTCAGAGAGAACAGCAGAAGTTCTCGCTCCCCTCAGACCTCCATTTCCAGCCAGGAGTTACTCGGGGCCTATGATGTCCTCCTTCCACACCTTCCTTGTCACCTGGACTTCTCAGGACTGACATTTGAATTCTGCCAAAGATTGCAGAATAAAGCTACCTTTGGAGGCCACGTTTAACTAAAACTGAAGATAACAGCCTCTATGGACATGTGTCTGGCATCACAGTCAGAGGACAGGTTCTTTTTGATCACTGCGATTCCCACCAATAGCAAATTAATTTACCCTCAGAGGTCCTGCCTGAAGTGCTGCCAGGCACAGGGCACCTTGGATGCCAGCTTGGAGTCGCAGAGGCAGCGGACCCACACCCTTCAGCCTCCCCTCCTCCCCGCCCTGCCTTGCCAGGGGTTTTCATCCAGTTACAGCGTTCTGCGCCACACAGTTGAAAAAGAAAGCGGCAGGACTCTGTGACAGGCAGGAGCGCGTCGGGTACTGAAGTCCCTCAAGAAGCCTTCGGGATGGTCACGTGTGCCTCTGCAGGTCCAGGGCACCATGGGGGTAATGGTGCTGGCAGCAAGTGGCTGGATGCTGAGGCACAGAGCCGAGAGGCCAAGGGGTGTGGGGAGCGCCCACCACTGCTGTCCTTCCTCACAGCAGAAGGGTGTGGCTGAAGCCACCGGTGCCACTACGGGTGTGGCCAGCCTCGGCGTGGCTGCATCCACACCCTCTCTCTGCAACACCCCAAGTCCCTGCTATCCTGCCGTGCTGTGTCCCCGCAGGGACCCTGTGCCTGGGGAGGAGCCTGTGGGAGGCCGAGGGCACCACCGAGGCTCTGGAGCCCTGGCCCCCCATCTGGAGGGAGAGTGAGCGAGGTCCAAGTGCGTCCACTGCGGGAGGCTGAGTGCATAGACTATGCAGCGCCCACGGGGTGGGGGCAGTCAGCTCCCTCCGCTAGTGCGCCTGGAGCAGAACCCTGCCCCGCCTTTGTTCCTCTTTATTAAAGTGCCACTTTATAAAGATCACGTCAGCTTGGTGTTTGGGGGCCAAAGCATGCACTATTGCGTCTTGGAGCATTTCACTTTTTTATGCTTTTTACCCCAGGGGTGCACCTCCCTGTCCCCAGCTGCCCTCGGCAGTGCTCCGGGACCGACTCTCACGCTGGGAGCAGGACAGGCCCTGCAGCCCAGGCCCGGGCAGCATGCGGAGCCCCTAAGATGCCAAGGGGCTCAGCTGCCCCGTGTCCTGTGCATCTGAGTCCCACGCGCTTCTGTCCGTCCCAGCGGCACCCCCACCCCCTGCAGGCACCGTGGCCTTACCTATCTGCCAGTCCCAGGGCACCTTCAGCAGCTCCTTGTGCTCCATGATGGCTCTGTGGATTCAAAGAATGTGGGTCTGATGAACAAAGTACCCTGCGCTCGGCTTCCTTCCTCTACCACACCGAGGCAAAGAAGGCCTCCAGCGGGATGCAACATGGCTCCGGGCCACACACAGGCCACAGGACCCGGCCTGGAGGCTTTGCCCCGTGTGAGTGGCGGCGGGTTCAGAGGGCTCAGCAGGCACAGAGGACCCTGGGCAGCCTCACTGTCCACTCACCCGTGCCTGCCCCAGCCTGGTTCCTCCTACTCCCTGAGACGCAGTGGCTAGGGCGGGAGAACCCTAGGGCACAGGGTGAGCCCCCCTCTGGCCGTGTTCCTCCCAGCAGGGCGTCTCACAGGTGGGCACCCTTGGTGGTTCCTTCGGGGCAGCTGTGCCGAGTCCTCACAGCTGCAGCACTGCTGCACCATGAGTCCAGGCTCTAGGGGACCCAGGCTGAGCCGGGCCCACCCCACCATTCACAGTGAGTCCAGCGTGTCCCAGAGGTGCCCGTTTGCCACACAAGCCTGAGGCAGTGTCCTGGGGGCCTCAGACCCAGATACAGGCTGTGAGGGAAGCAAGTGAGTACTGGACCTCCAAAGAGGGGCTTTGGACACAGGCAGGATCACCATAAGGGCACTGTCCATCTACAAAGACCAGCTCTGCAGAGCCAAACAGGGCAACTCTTTTTCTCTCACCAAGCCTTTGCACTTTCACAGTGTACCGCAATAAATCCTGCATGGAGTCTTTCCATTTTTATGTCTTTGCTATGGAGCTTTTTATTCATTTGTGGCACTGGAGATTGGATCCACAGAGCTACAGCTCCACCTTTTTTTTTTTTTTTTTTTTTGATACAGGATCTGGCTAAGTTACTAAATTGCCTCGGCTGGACTTGAACCTGCAACCCTCCTGTCTCAACCTCCTACAATGCTGGGATTACAAGGTTGCGGAACCAGCACAATTACAAAGTCTCACTTTGGAGAAAGAAATGCAGTGAACTAAGAATCACTTCTCTGTGGCAAAGGAGTTGGTGACATTAGGCTGGAGGCTGTGTTCTCATCTTTTACTCCTCACACGCACCTAAGATACATGTCCTTTACTGGTAGCAAATTATACTCTTTGACCCTCATTTTAACAATAAATGTTCAGACACTAAGTGATGTTTCAAGTAGTGAATTATTTGCTCCAGAAGTATTGCAGAACTGGTGCTTTTTTCTTTCTGATCCTTAGTGAATGATTGTATTATATCTTTATCTTTTTAAGGAAAATGGAAATTCTAAGTTCTAAGGCATAACTTTGAAGTATGGCTTATTTTTGTATCTCCATGGGCAATAAAAGAATGAATTTTTAAGACAGCAAGTTTAAGCTGTGAGTTTCCTAGCAGTTGTCTCTAGGAAACAGGGTGTCTCTTTTCGGAAGTGTGTTGAATTATGACATTCCTGCTTAATTTTTCTGCTTCTCTACGTAATAACCTGCTCAGTGGTTTGGGAGGATGGAAGTTCTTCGAAAGTTTTCTCACAAGTTATCTTCAAGGCCCATTAAATGTTTTATAATAATTTATAACACACTTGCTTGTAAGTGTGCAGAGTTCATCAGCGTTCTGTGGGGGCTGGTCCTGCTCTCCGGCCCTGCCCTTTCCCCGTGGACAGAGCGGCCCAGCCAACCCTGGCCACATGGGCCCTGCTGCTTTTACTCACAGCTGAATCCCGCTGAAGAAGGCGCCGAAGAGCCCGATCATGCCCAGGAACTCCACGCGGCTGCGCGTGCGGATGATGTACTCCTCCCAGACGTTGGAGATGCCGTACAGCGTGGCCCCTCCAAGCACCAGCAGGTCCCCCACCAGCTTGTTTTCCCCTGGGACCAAGAGACACAGGGTGATAACCTGCTATCGGCTTTGTGCTTCCTGCTTGCAAATCCTATATAAACTAAGCCCAGCGCGGACTCTGGGCTGGTGATGTGGAACTGATGCCCACCAGCCTGCTGGCATAATAAATCATTACCTTCCAACCTCCTGGGTGCGCAAGATCTTCCATTTGGTTTGATATCAGATTTTTGCAACATTTTCAGCTCAGTTTGGGTTTTGTTTCCTGTCCAAGTTTTAAGAAGAATGTTATCCAGGAGTTCTACAGTTAGGTGGGCTCTCCCCACTCCAGGGAGCCAGAGAAGGAGGGGGAGGAGCCCGGTGGCAGGGGAGCCTCCCTGGCTGGCTCTGTCCCTGGCAGCAGCCCCGCACCCAGCAAACCCAGTTGGTGTGGTGTGGGCAGCAGGCTGCGGCCTTAGCAAGAGTCCAGCAAGGTGCTGGCCTGGCTCTGGCTCCTCAAATGCTGAGCAGGTCCGCTGCCCAGGCAAGCATGGAGCAAGCCCACGGGTGTGGCTTCACAGGAGAGGACCAGCAGCCTGCAGGAACCCAGGTGGTCACCATGGAAAGCTGCAGCAGTGCTCTGGATGGGGCTGATTTTCCTGGGGCAAGGACTGGAGGGACAGCAGAAGAGCCTTGCTCTCCGGGGCAGCGCTGAGGAAGGGACAGCACTTGGTTGAGTCAGGGTTGTGGAGGGCTCGGCCCAGGAGCTGGACCCCAGGAGAAGCTGGCCTGGGAGGCGGGGCAGGCTCGTCCCTCCAGGAAGCCAGGCTGCTGGGGCTTGCTCACCTGGGCCTCTTCTATGAGCCAATGACAGAACAGCGACAAACTTACAACTTTAAGGAGTTCAGGAAGGACCAACCCATTAGATAAAACAGACCTTAAGTAAAATGATAAAATTACTGGTCTCTTCATTCAGGAGACACTGCAGGATCCTTGGTTAATAAAACTAATTTTATACCACTGGATGCAGGAAAGCCAAATCATAACTGAGCATATTAATAGGAATTATTAACATCGAGCTATCTTTAAAATGTCCTAAAAAGAGGACATGCTGTCCCAGCGAATAGTCTCACTGAGTTTTTCAAACTCCAGTTCTGAGTTCTGGCCTCACCGCAGAACCTACTCACTGTTTTTTGAGTCTTCGGGATAATTACTTGATGAATACAATGGTTTTGTGTAACAGCAAGTGCAGAAATGTCTCCTGTTACCCTGAATCAAAATAATTGTTTCTTCCCCTTAAATTGATTAAGTATGCAAAGCTGACTAACATAACATATGAAAATATAGCTGATAAATACAACTAAACTGAACAGAATGCATTCTACACAGTCACACCATATACTGTATAGCATGTGGTGTGATAAGGAAATTCGTATTTTGTGTCTAACACTTGCCCTGCATTAGCTAACAGTCAGCACACTTCTCTGTATTCCATGCATCTAACACAGTGGTCATGCAGGCTGCTGCTGGCTGCTTTTCGTACAAGATTTTTGGGCTGAAGTTATACTCAGCAAAGCTGTCATTTATGTCTGCATGACGCCACAACAAGAAACAGTGCTTTTAAGTTTGGGATGTGCAGACCCATCTGACAGTGTGAGACGTCCATTCGACCTGCTTCCCCTCCACCCGCCTTCCGATGGCACCTGTGGCCTTGTCACGTTCCTCCCCACACACGTGACTTGTCGAGTGGAAGGTGTGGACTGTGACTTAGCTGTGTGTTCTGTGTTGTCCCAAGTGTGGCTCTCAGGACAGGACAAGCTCAGGGTGAGCACCTGCAGGGGTTGTGCTGACTGAGGGTCCCCTCCGCCCCTGGCATAGCGGGTGGCATAGTGTCCAGTCGGGTAGCGTCCTGTAGAATGACGCCTTTACTTTTGAACCGTGGAATGCTGGGCAGACCAAAGGGTCTTCCTGCACTTGTTTCCTTATCTTGCAGTGTGGTTCTTGTGAGATCCCTAGCACATGTAAAATGCTTAGAGTGCCATCTGGCCCTCACAAGCGGTGTTGAGAAAGTGAGTGGGTCGCCCCTGCGAGTGACCAGTGATGCTTTGGGTGAGCCCTTCCCGTTCCTCTGCTCCTTGATTTGCATCAGCTCAGTTGTACCTGCTGTGTGGAACCACGATTTCCTCACTGGAGTTTGGTTTAATTACCCCAAGTGCTGTTTGGAGGCTGATATGTGCATCGACAGGGCGGGAGGAGTGGAAAGTTCATTTAAAATCACTGCTTGCCATGAGGTCGAGCACTGAGTAGTACTGAAGTTCATGAAAACGTGCCCCCCCCACCTCACACTGGAGTCTGTTTTATTTTGCAGGGACTCAGTTGGAACTTCAAAAGCTGCATATCGGGGAGATCCTCTCCACTCTGGGCGGTCTGGGAGAGTCGTTCACCCTGAGTCACCATGTTAGAATAATGATACATTTCTTACAGCAGTCACTGCTCTGAAGAAACAAGGATCCAGCGATGTAAAGAAAGAATATTGTCTAGATGACATGCAGGTTACACAAATTTCCTGTCTCCTGTGTTTATTTTCCTTTTTAAAAACTATTTTATACAATAGCTTAAATTGCTGCTGGATTAAACAGTTTATGGGGTGAATTATGTCCGACCCTAATTTTGTAGGGTGAGCTGTTGAACATCATATCCCAGTTGGACCCAAAACATCAGACCAGGGACCTGGGCGCCCCCTAGTGAGGAAACTGATTCTGTTGACAGGACTGTTTCCCATGTCACAGATCATTGATGCTATGGGTCTAAGGCAGATTTGCACGGACAGACAAAATGCCACTTCAGGATGTTTTTGCCATATTTATATTTTAAAAATCAAAACAGGAAAGTCTGACTGCTTTGGAAAGGCCCTCTAATGGACTTCCTGTCTTTTTCTTCAATGGTATTTCTTTCCTAACACTGTTTGAAAACTTACGAATATCTTGCACAGAATTCAGGCATAAACCCAGGGAACCCACTGAAGCCAAGCGAACTCCAGACTTAGAGACTTGGATCTGTCAGGACCACAACTGGCCCCACCCACAGGATGACAGATGACAGCTGTTGTAACCTGGCATAACTGACCGCCATCTTGTGCCCTGTATTTGACCCAGAAGAGTGAAAAACTACTCAGAGTACAAGTCCCATGAGAAAAGCAGAATGAGCTGCACCCACGAAAGAGAAAAATTAACCTGCTCAACACAGAAGCAGGATATAGGTGTCAACCAAAATTAAAGTAAGATTCTAGCTAAACTGTTTCCAACAGGATGTCTTGCTTTGCAGTTTTCTGCTTTAAATGCCCTGTAACCCTCCAGTTCAGGGCCACTCATTTTGACTCTGAGACAGGGCTCTACCGGTAGTTGCTGAGCTCAGCCAATAAGATTCCAAAATTTATCAATTTGACTGCTTAGGTTCCTGCATTGTTTATGAACCCTCTTCAATAGCCAAGACCAGTGTGGGCAGAAGGACCCTTCTAAGGTGCACGGTTCTGCCGGGCAAATGCTCAAGGAGGGTAATTAAGTTGGGATTTAGAACAACTGGGCACATTATGCCTGACGAAAATGCCCTTGATTAGTTCCAAAGAGACTGTCCACCCCGGGCCTATCGACTCCTGCAGAGCATGAGGCTGGCCCTTGCTGTGACAGCTGTCAGCATACCAGGGAGCCTGTGACAGCTGGGAAGAGCTCAGGGCCCCGTCTGGTAGGGTGGGCTGGGGTTGGGGGCCGACTGTCTCTCCCTGTGTTGTGTCTTCCACTTCCAGCATGGGACAGGCGGGCGCCTGCCTGGGGTCAGGAGCTTGGGGGCTGAGACCCTGTGGTCTCTCAGCTCTGCAGCCCTGGGCAACTTCCTTGGCTGCCTGGATCTTGAGGGTCTTGTGTGTCGCACAGATAGGGGCTAAACAAGATCCCTGTCAGCTATTACGTTCTATGGCACAGTACAAACGACCTCATTTCAGCCTTCAGATGACCTGGTCTCATAAAATGAAACATCCCTATTTTGAGTCTTTATTGTCTAATTTCCTAGCAGAAAGAGCAATTCTAAGGGCTATAGAAAAGTGGTGCTTTCTCTTCTACTCCAGTGTTAACAAAGGAGGCCTTTTTTTTTTTTTTTTCCTGTTCCCAGATCTCTTCTGCAGCAGGAGGATCCAGGTCCATTGGAAAAGTGATCCACTTAAAAATGGCCCTCTGAGTGCCAACTGGCCAGGGCTCCCACAGACCCACTACAGGTGCCAGCCAGGCGTGAAGCTTCACCAGATGCATCTCTGCACGGCAGTTTTACCAATTACCCTCTGCCCACAACAACAAACAAAAGCCACATCAAGGGTCTGAGCTTCGCTCTCTCTTGAGATACTAAGCATTCCTAATCCAGCCTCTTGATGTCAAATGTCCACGTAGGTCGTACCAGCCTCTGCCTGGTGGTGGGGAGGCTGTGTGCTCAGGAGTGTGTGTGTCCAGCTCTGGCACCTCCAGCCAGCTGCCCTGGCCTCCAAGACATCCCCCAGGCCCGTGGCACCCTGGTGCTAAGCACCTCCTGAGGTCACACAGCAAGGACACGAGAGCCTGATTTCCCATCCTTCATTCACCTGAGGAACACACATCAAGCTCTGCTTGTACCCAGTTTCTGGTGCAGAACAAACATGACAGAGCATAGCTTGGAAAGTCAGCTTCCGGGTCCCTTGTTGTGTCCCTCCTGACATTTACTCCTCACTGGGACCTCACCTGCCCAGAAGCCCCGAGACCTGGACTCACCTGCTCCCTGGTGTCTGCCCACCAGCACGTCGGCGCCCACCATGCAGCCCATGCCCAGGATGCAGACCACGATGCCCAGAAAGTGCACGGCCTTGTACCGGACCAGCAGGAAGAACCAGGACAGCAGGATCACCACTGGGATCACGAAGCAGTCCAGGAGCTGCGAGACGGGGGGGACAGAAAGGGGTTCAGGAACGCTGGCCAGGGCACAGGGACAGGAAGTGCAGCCCTGCAGAAAGGACTCCCTGACTGCCTGATGCCCTGGGAACACACAGAGCAAAGGTGGAGGCCCTGTGGGGACAGCTGGGGCCCTTGCATGGGCACAGGAGAGCTGGGGAAGCGAGTGGGGTGCAGAGGTCTGACGATGTCCCTCAGAGTGTCAGAACTGACATAAAAGCTGACATTCACTTCTCCCTGATATTGTCTCTCCCGACCCAAAGTTACTAATCTGTCTGGGCCATTCCACTGTAAGAAGAAATTGCTCTAAATATTAATACAAGTATCAGTCTCAAAGCTTAACAAATAAGTTAATGATGCTATTGTTTGAAAAGATTGTGATAAAAGTTGCAAGAAGGCTAGAACAAGGAAAAGCGTGTGATGCCAGCAGTGGCTCCAGGCAAGGAGGCCCGATGGCCTGAGACAGGGTGGGTGTGGAGCTCAAGAGGAGGCTGTGCAGGGCCAGGGACACACGTCAGAGTCTGGGCCTCGTGCAGCTGTGTGATGGCACCAGAGGCCTTGGCGTCCCGCTGGACCGCAGCCAGCAGCCTTGCAGAGGGCACTCAGGGTGGAGATGTGTGCTCAGGCACCGGAGGCCGCTGCAGCAGGGCTGGGCACCATGAAAACCACCCACTAGGCATGAAGCAGTGCTTTGCTTTTTAAATTAAAGATGACTGAACTGAGCTCAACGGCTCCCTGCACCCCACTGCCGGGTTCTCTTATCTGCCTGAGCCCTGGTCAGGGTGGCCCACTCCAAATTACGGGGTAAAGTAGGCCACTGTCTGCCCTGGGAGAGGTGACTCTCTTAGGGTCACCAGCCACTTGAGCCCCTCTTTAGGACTATGGGCAATTTCCGTGCCAGCCTGCTAGCAAATCCTTTTTTGAGTCAGGAAGTAGCGGGAAAGGGGAGACTTCTGGAAAGAAGACAAAGACTCTGGCTGGGAAGGGACACTAGGGGTGCAGCTGAGTGTGAGGCGTGGGGCGTCGCCAGGTGTGTGTGCCTGGCCACTGGAGGCTCACAGACCCACAGGGCAGCCACGCTCGACCTGGGCCCTAGAGCCACTGGGACACAACCATGTGTCCCGGCGTCACCCAGACCTGTGTGGGTCTTTAACAGCTGGGCCCTCCAAGCGATGTCACACAAACTGCTGGTGTCAGCAAGAGTTATCAACGATGACATCTTTGAACAATGTTTAACCAAGGCTGGGCAGGATGTTTAATTCCCGCGGTGCCCATGACTACAGACCAGACCGCTTCACGCTGCTTAGGAAGGAGGCGATCTTTTCGGGCTTTTTGCCTCCAGCCTTCTCTGCTCCATGGTCACGTGACATGAGGCGTGCTGACAAAATGATTTCCAAAAGTTTTCCGAGAGCTTAATTTCTCAGCAAAAAGACTGTCAGAGTAATAAGAAGGGAAGTGCTGTAGTAGCTGTCTGGAGCCGGGACTGTTACAAGTGAAAAAGTAAAGAAACTAAGGAAACCCTCTCCTGTCATTCGTCTGTTTAGAAGATTCGGCTTCCTCTGCATCCATTTCTCTATCCAAAAGGAAGCCACAAAGTGTCAAACCCAAAGCAAACAAGGAGCCATTATTTCATAACCATCTTATGCTTTGGCAAATCTTGAAGGACATTAAAACTCACACTTTGGAGAGAAACGCGTGTGTCCTTGTTAGACGCGTGGTGGTGCGGGGTCCCGGGGATGCCTGGGACCAGCACTGACACACAGCAGTGGCAGAAGCGAGGCTCTAGGAGATGCTTCCTCGCTTTCCGTTTCACGCGCCCTGCATCCTACCCTGGATCGGTGGCCTCCCCCAAGGTGGGTGCATGAGGGACGGGAAGAAGGAAGTCTGGTGGCGTCCTGGGGAATAAGGCTGCTCCCTGCCGTGCTCCCTGTGCCTCTGCTTGGTTTGTGTCCATGTGGAAGCTCCTTTCCTGATCACGAGCCTACATCCCTTAGTGCAGGGCATTGAAGTCTCTGGAAGAGGGAAGTAGAATCCGGTGAATGCAGCACTATCAATGGTTGTCTTTGAGTGGGGTGACCCAATCTTCACAGCTCCACGGCCTGAATTCCAGGTGGCCTCCACACTTCTTCTCAGGGGCACTCACAGCTTTCACAGTGTATAAAACACACAGTTATAAGACCACAAAACTCTGCTAGTCAGGGCAGCATTTCCCACAGGAAGCTGATGGCTTAGCAGAGCGTTTCCGATACTGGCGCGCCCGCGTGCCCCGATCCGGCACAGGTGGGGAGGCGCTGGCAGCCTCTCCCAGAGTGCTTTACTCAACAGCCATCCGGCTCCCCATTAGCGCTCCCCTCCAGCTACCCATGCAGCTGCCACTGGCAGGTGACCAGGAGAGCACACTGCCCTGCACTTGTCTTTTCCAGTGATGCACGTGGAAATCCCTCTCCACTAAATATGAGGGAAGTATTCGCGGGAAGGTTCTCGACTGCAGGAACATATGCTCTGGAGTCCTTGGCAGCTACCGGTGCACTGGAGAGCAGTGACCATCATTTGAGGACCACATGGTCACATGCCATCAACTCCATTCTAATTCCTGGCATCTATGAGTCCGATCAGGGTACACTCAGGAAGCGAATGCCCCTGGGCAGTGGTGACCTGGCCCCACACCCTTTGCCCAGCTTCTCTCTTCTCCAGGGCTGTCTCACCCATGCCTTCCTTTCCCTCTGCCCATTCAGGTTTAGGGTTTTTGGTGACCTTAGGATAGTCATCCTGAGGAAGCCAGGCTCCTACCATGTCACCAAGGGGTCTGAGCTAACAGAAGATGCACTGTGCCTGCCACATGGCAGCCCCTTTCCAGGACAGGCTCTGGGTGGACAATTTGGAGAAACATTTTCACCACACCATCCTCCTCTGCTTCCAGTGGTAAGTTTCAGCTGTGTGGGTATCAGGGCACGCTGTGCCAGTCAGCAGTACTCCCTAGTTACTCAAGAACCTTGACTTTCATGGCTTAGATGAGTGAGAGAGCGAGAGAGAGAGAGAGAGAGAGTCCTGCCATGCATTGAAATCTGGGATAAGCACCTAGAGTCTTGCTGCCCGGAGATACAGATCATCAGATACAGCTCCCTGCTCCATAGGGACACCTGCCTGGAGCACAGCAGGGCAGCAAGGACAGACTCCTGCTGGCCAGCCACACAAGCTCATGGGGCTTTAATCACTGCATGCTCTGGGCATTAGCAAGACAGGTCCCAGAGGGAGAAGCAAGCAATGGCCAATGGTGTTTGCTGCACATCTGCAGCAGGTGAGGTGACAGTGCCTTTTCTTCCCCAGGTTACAGGCAAGGAGTCACATGGTAGTGAGTATGAGAGACAGTGGTTCACAGGAAGCTGGCCTTAGGAGCGGGTCTGGGCGGGACAGTGCTCCAGAGGCAGTAAAGCTCATGCTCTCCGCCCCACGGGGCAGGAGCAGCGCCATCCACAAAGGGTCCCTGGCTGGGAACGGCCCCCTGCACTGCTGGAACCGAAGGAAGTGCAGGGTAGGAGATGCAGCGCGTGGGCCTGAGAATCGGGGCATCTGAGCTGGAACGAGCTTCCGGCACCTGTGGCCCTGGGCCATCAGGATGTGGCCACCCCCGGGCCACCAAGCTCTAACTACTGCTTCCTGTGGACAAATTCAGGGCTATCAGAACACAAAGGATGACGAACACTCCCACGTCCTGGAGCTCATACTGAAGAAATGGAAGTTTCCTGATAGAATATTAATCCCACATTAATTTTTCATTACTTTTGATTCCTCTGAGCACAAAACAGCAGAGAAACAATTTCAAAGCTGGAGGAAAACATCTTGTACTTTTGGGGATATATTTCTAGCTTAACTCACTATTCTGGGCTTTGTTGGAAAAAGGGGAAATCAGACTCCACGGCTCCACAGAAGATGTTCCCTTGTCCATGCATCTGGCAACATCTGAGCGCCCACTGTACCCAGCCCTGTGCGGGCACTGGGACTCTGGGAAGGAGGCTGGGCCAGGCGGAGTGGCCAGGGGCATGATTTCCCTGAGGCTCCCAGGAAGATGCAGCCGGAGCTCAGGGTCCTGCTGTCCCTGCCTTGGAGCCCACCCTCCGCTTTCCTGGGCCCCTGCTGTAGCCTGCATGCTTCTCTGTCTTCGTCTGTCTGTCCGTCCAGTCTGTGGGCTGCCCATGCCCTGCCACTCATTCTCCGCCCCACAGTGCCTCAGCTTTCACTCCTCACGGTCCTGCGCACTGATGGATCCTCAGTCACTGCCTCTGGCGTCGGGATCTTGCCCACTCCTCAGTGTCCCACAAAGGACAGACCTCTGACTGTGACCACCCAGCTTTGGATGATGTCCTCTCCCTTCCATACTCTTCTCAGTGCTGGGGACTGAACCCAGGGCCTTTGGGGTGAGCTGTATCCTCAGCCCTGTTTTTGGATTTTTTGCGTTTTGAGACAGGGTCACATTAAACTGTTAAATTGCCTGAGAAGGCTTGAACTTGAGGTACCCTGCCTCAGCCTTACTAATGTGTGAGGTTGTGGGTGTGCACCACTGTGCCCAGCTGCTCCTGACTTCTCACCTTACACAACCCTCACAGCCACTGCACGGACTCTCTCCTGACTGACCCTGCCTCTCTAAATCTCAGTCTTTCTCTCCCTCCCTTTCTCTCCCTCTTTCGGCTCCCTTCCCTGCCGGCCCATCTCTCCAAGTTCCACTCCTGCCGGCTGGGGACATGCATGTGACAGGAAATGCACGTGAGCACACCTCAGAGGGACAGATGCAGCCCACCCGCGGTGTGAGAGGCCTCCCTGGGCTCCATGCTGGTGCCGGGGAGAAAGTGTGGGTCATGGTGCTTGAGAGACACTAGCTGAATAAAGCCCGGGTCACCCTTCACCCACACAGCAAACACGGCATCTTGTCTTTTGGTCCACTTAGATGTCCTTAGAGTCACTTACTTGTCCTGCTCTTCAAGATCAGACCGTGCCAGGGTCTTTCCAAACTGCAGACCTTGCCCTGTTATTCCTGCAGCACAGACTTCAGAACGAAGCTGGGGTCAGGCGTGGCCCTTATGAGCCACCCCAGCTACCTCAGGCCTCCTCTCTGACCGCTTCCTCATACAGTGCCATTCTGCGGGCCAGAGAGAAGGAGCTCGGGAGCTCTCACCCAGAGGCCCAGAGCCAGCAAGTGCCTCACTCTTACATATATAGGCTGATAAGAAGGTAGGGCGAATTGTTCTCACCACCAGCACAAAAATCAAATAAACCCTCTGAACAGAGCACGCCTACTCATGCGCAGGACTCCGCGCTTCCCTTCTGTGCCACAGCTCCCTCCCTGTGAGTTCACTCCCTGCCTCGCCACTTCCAGCGCAGGCAGACTCACCTTCCCAAGCTCACACAGTGCCTCCTCCGGAAGCAGAAGCGCCCTGCAGCGCCCCGAGCCTCGCACTTGCGCTGAAGCAGCTCCTGCCTCTCCCACTCAGCTTTACAATGCCTGGCTCACGGAGGGCTCAGTGGGATTTTACTCACTCATCTGAAGCATCCCGGGAGCACCTTCTGCAGGCCAGCTGCAGTGCTGAGAAATACCGTGGAGATAATCAGGCAATTCCTGGCTGACAGTGATGTATGCGGGAAAGCCTGCCGATCAGGTGAACTGCACCGCTGTCAATGGGGATGGAGGCTGAACAGAAGTCAGGGTGGGGCAGAGGTGGGCTGTCTGCGGCTGTAAACAGGGTCAAGGGAGAACTCCATGAGGCCCAGCCCCAGGGTACTCAGGGCTGCCTGGCAGCTGGCAGGTGTGTGGCTTAGTGGCAGGTGGAACCACTTGGGAGAGCCACTGCACTGAGGCCACCAGGCAGGCATGCAGAAACTGCTGGGGGCAGTGTGGCCTCCTCCAGGAGGAGCTGAAGGTGAGCGCCTTTTCCTGCTTGGGCCGCTCTGTCACAGAGCCCTTTCCCAAGGAGGGGCCCAGGAGGGGCCAAGCCCTCTGTCCTCCCGCTCAGGAGCTCCCCAGCTTTGTGGAAGTGGCCCCACCAGAGAACAGTGAGAGAAGAGAAGGGAGAGGAGGGATGGTGACTCCCCCCACCCCCAGGATGGTGTCCTGGGGCTCTTTGGGCTGAGCCTAAAGCTGCAGCAGTGGTGACGCTGCAGCCTTCGACACCAGCAGCTCCCAGGTGTCCTGATTTATGAACAAGCACATCTCTTCCCACACTCTGCTAACGGATTTGGCTGCAAATACTCTTCCAGCTCCTTTTATCCTCTCTAAACTCAAGGACATCCTCCCTCTTGACCATTTATCATGATGAAGGTTGTGCACAACCAGATCTACATGAGCTCTACAGAGGCAAGAGGACTCTAGGCAGGACCGCCCTGCAGCCCCAAAAACACAGGTGCGGATGGGTGAGAGGAACCTGGTCCTGTACCCAGGCCTTCCAAGTGTGTCCACAGAATAATGAGGGAAAGTAATGGGTTCAAAGATTCAAATTCCAAGCTCTGGACACACACCAACAATCGGGCTGCTAGGAGTGCCCAGCATGGGCATCCTGGTGCGACAGGCTGAATCCAGTGCATGTCTACTGCCTAGGCTCAAAGATGCCCGTAGCTAGAGTGCGGGCCTGCTGGGAACAAATGGGATCTGTAAACTGGGGTGCAGACATTGAGGGGAGCCAGGCAAGGCCGGGAACACTGAATTCCAAATTCTGATGAGATGATTTTGCAGAGGAGATTTCTCCGCCCTCTTCGGAAGAGGCACCCTCACCCCGTGTTGCTGGCCTCTTCACTGCAGCCTGAGGAGACTGTGAGGATGCTGCTGCAGTCACCAAGCCACATGACGTCTGTACCCAGGCTCAGTTTTCCTAGGAACAGGCATGCAGCATGGCCCGAGGAGTGCTCCCAGGGAACTTCTCAGTCTTCTGTCTCTGACAAGCGGAGATGCGGAGAGCCATGAACATGGATTTTAAGGTTCTGGTGGAAGGAATGTGGGCCTGGATCGTGATGAATCCTTTGATGTGGGTCCATTGAGCAGCTTCTGGATTTGATGTCATAGCTCACGGGGCTTCACAAGGTGTGAGCAGGTTATTTGGCTGGTTGCATTATGGATCAAAGCTGGGCCTCTGTGAACTAGCTGGATATTCCTTGCTTTGTTGTTGGGGAGAGGATTCAAAGGCTCAGGAAATAGGAATGCTAGAGTGGATTTTCCAGGTTAAACCTAATTCTCCATACTGGGATAGTCCAGAAAATGTAGCCTTGACCCATGGCCCTTGATCTTAAGAAATAGATTCAGGAGGCGAGCCCTGGCATTCCTGGAGGACTCCATCATTGCTCTTCTCTGTGGTCCCCTTATGGAGGGGACCCCACGTGCTCAACTGGGAAACTTGAGGGCCTTGGGTTTAACTGGATCCTGGAGTGACAGGGACCAAGTGTCAGCCAAAGACAGGGTGCATGTACTTGCCATAACAAGCAGCAGAAGTGAAGCAGGGATCACAGTGATCTGACACACACTGACTGAAGGCACAGTCTGATTAGCCACTGTGTTCCCAAAAATGAGATAGACCAGGAGTCTACTAAGTTTTATTGGATTTACATGCAGAAAACTTTTAGGATAAATGAACAGAGAGCTACTTCAAGTTACAAGCCCCTCACCCAATTCCCAGTTTACAGACCTAAAACCCCTTGAGTGAAGGGGTAGCACGGACCCCCTGAGGAGGCACCTTGGTGCAGCACCAAAAAATTATACTGTCAGACTTTCTCCCATCCTTCCCCAAAAGGGCCTAAGGCCTTTTTCCAGGTAAACTATACACTGGAGGAAAGGAAATGATCAGGCATTCTGGGGACGACTGGACACTGGTTCTGAACTAGCACCAGTATCCTGGGACCTGAAACATCATTATGGCCATCAATAAGAATAGAAACCTGTGGAGATCAGGTGATTAATGGTGTTTTTGCCGAGGTCTGGCTCCATAGGACTCACTGGAAGCAATTTTCTTTCAGCTGGCTCCAGCACTGCACCTTTACCTTCCCACTTTAGGAGGACATCAGCTTCCCAGCCCTGTGTCACAGCCTAGCTTGTGGGCTCTGGAGCGCCTTTCTCTCCCACAGAGTATCACACTGGTCCATCACACTGATGTTACTATGCTGATTGGACTGAGTAGGAGGCAGCAACCACTCTGGACTTGTTGGTAAAGCATTTGCATGTCAGAGGATGACAAATGAACCAAATAAAATTCAAAGGCCTTCTACCTCAGCAAATGTCTAGTAGTCCAGTACCATGGGGCACGTGGAGCTATGCCTTCTAAGGTGAAGGATAAGTTATTGCATCTGCTCTCTTCTGCAACCAAAAATGAGGCACAACTCCTCTATGGGCTTATTTGGGTTTTAGAAAGAACACATTCCTCATTTGGATTTGTTACGCCTGCCCATTTGCAAAACCCCAAAAGCTGCTAATTTTGAGTGGGGCTGGGAAGA
>PVLA01003309.1:51351-142074 GCA_004027455.1 Hydrochoerus hydrochaeris
GACCCTGGGAAGAAGAAGGCCGAGGGAAGAAGACGACCCTGGGAAGGAGAAGGCCGAGGGAAGAAGAAGGCCCTGGAGTCCTATGGAGCAGAAGGTCCACGCTGCTGCATAGGCTGCTCTCCCACTGTGGGCCACGGTTCAGAAGAGCCAATGGCTCTTGAGGGCCAGTGGCAGACAGGGTGTTCTTTGGAGTCTCTGGCAGGCCCCATAGGTGAACCCCAGTAGAGGCCCTTGGGAGATCAGAGCGAGGAGCAGCTGTTACTTGTAGACCACTAATCTCCCTTTGAGAAAAGACTCCTGGCCTGTTACTGCACCTTAGTGGAAATTGAATGCTTGGCCATAGGACATCAGATTACAGGTGATCTGAGCTGCCCATCATCAAGTGGGTGCTGTCTGACCCACTAAGTTGTAAAGTTGAAGGCGCACAGCAATTGTCCATCTTTAAACAGAAGTGGTATATGTGTGATCAGGCCCAAGCATGTCCTGAATGCAAAAGTAATTTACATGAAGAAGTCGCCCAGATGCCCACCGCTCCTACTCCTGATGTTTTACCCCAACATGCACCTATGGCCTTGTGGGGTGTACCGTAGGATCAGCTGACAGAGGAAGAGAAGCTTAGGACCTGGTTTACAGATGGTTCTGTGTGTTATACAGGTATCTCCCCAGAGGGAACAGCTGCAGTTACAGCCTCGATGCACGATGTCTTGAGGACAGTGGTGAGGGAAAATCTTCACAGTGGGCAGAACGTCTACCTGGGGGCACATTTTGCTTGGAAGAAAAAATGGCCAGATCTGCAAGTATCTACTGATTCATGGGCTGTAGCCAATGGTCTAGATGGATGGTCAAGGACTTAGAAGCAACATAACTGGAAAATTAGTAAGAAAGACATTGGGGGAAGTAGTGTGTGGACTGACTTCTCCATATGGGTGAAGGATGTGAAGATATTTGTGTCCAGTGTAAATGCTCACCAAAGTGACCTCAGCAGAAGAAGACTTGAATAATCAAGTGGATAGGATGACCCAGTCTGGGTAACTGTCAACCTTTTTCTTTATCTTCCCCATCTGCCTAGGTTGAACAAAGTGGCCATGGTGGCAGGAATAGAGGTCACACATGGGATCGGCAACACGAACTCCCACTCGCTAAAGCTGACCTAGTTACAGCCACCGAATGCTCAATATGGCAGCAGCAGAGACCAACACTGAGTCCCCAGTATGGCACCACTGCTTGGGAAGATCAGCCTGTGACCTGGTGGCTGGTTGATTATATTGAATTGCTTCCAACATGGAGAAGGCAGCACTTATTCTCATGGGAACGGGCACTTTTTCCAGGAATGGATCTGCCTTCCCTGTGTGTAATGCTTCCACTTGTAGAATGCCTTATCCATCATCGTGATATTCCATGTAGCACTGCTTTTGTCCAAGGAATGCACTTCTTTGGCTAAAGAAGCTTGTGCTCCTGGAATTCACTGATCTGTTCCTTACTATCTAGAAGCAGCTGGACTGACAGAAAGTGGAATAGCCTACTGAAGACATAATTACAGCGCCAGCTAGGTGGCAATACCTTTCAGGGCTGGAGCAAGGCTCCCCAAAAGGTAGAATCAGCGTCCAATTATGGTATGGTGTCTCCCATAGCCAGGACTCACAGGACCAGGAATCAAGGGGTAGAATTTACCTTTACCCACAGGGACTTACGTGCAAAATTTTTGCTGCCTGTTCTCATGACCTTATGGTCTGGCTTAGTAGCCTCTGTTCCAAATGGGGACTGCTTCTACCAATAGGGACAACAATGATTCCATTGAACTGGATGCCAAACCTTCCCTCTGGCTATTTTGGATCCTTCATGCCTGTGATTCAACAAACCGGTTGGCAGGGGGTGATTGATCCAGACTAACAAGGGGAAGTGGGACTACTCCACAATGGTGGTAAGGAAGAACATTTGTTTGCAGTGTGGGACATCCCTTAAGGTATCTCCCAGTATTTCCGTGCCCTGTTATGAAGATCAATGGGAAACTACACCCACCCAAACCAGGCAGGATGACAAATGGTCAAAACCCTTCAGGCATGAACATATGATAAAAGCACCAGGTAAAGAACCAAGACTGGACAGGTGCTTGGTGAAGGTCAAAGGAATAGATAATGGGTGGTGGAAGAAGGTCATGCTAAATACCAGCTAGATTGCATGGCCAGTTAAAAAAATGAGGATTATTATTATTATAATTATTTCTTTCCTACTTTGTTAATATGCATAAATGTTTGTGCACATATACACAGGATACCTTTGTTTCTTTCTTTGTAACATAACATTGATTGACTTAGTATGGGTACTTAAGTATTGTTAAAGCTGCATTATAGTATTTAAGAATAACAGGAGACTAGTAAGCATCATTTGCAGAAAACCTTTGCCTTCTCCTCTAGGGAAGGAATTGGTCATTTTCTGTTTGTACACAGCATAGTTGTATTATGCTGGTCAGAATCATGAACTTGCTATTGCCTTTATGTGGAGATTAAATATGGTTTAAGGAGATGAAGGTGGGCAGCAGGATGAAAAAGGGTGGGGTGTGGTGGTTTGGATGAAGTTTCAAGTTGTTCGGCTTGGAAGCCCAGTGATGGGTGGTACACACTGCTGTGTGTGTCAGGGTGAGTCATGCAGGCACAGCCTTGGGGCCATGTCTGCTCTCTGGCTCTTCAGCTCTGGAATGCTTCCCCTGCTCTGCCTCCCAGCTGCCACAAATGGCATCACCTTGTTCCACCATGCTGTACTGCCATGAAGCCAGCTGATCATAAACTGAAACTGCGAGCAAATTAAATCTCTTCTCCTTTACATCATGGGTGTCAGGGATTGGGTTTCAGTTATCTGGTTGTCAAGTTGACAAGGTTGTATTGTGACAATTACAATATGTCAACTTGAATGGACAAAGTGATGCCTAGTAGATTAATAAAGCACAGTTCTGGCCATGTCTGTGAATGACTGATGAGTAGACTGAAAACTGAGGAGGAAGACCAAACCCCTTGATGTGGGTAGCAACAACCAATAGGCTGAGGGCCTAGATGAAATAAAAAGGGAAAGGAGGAAGTGGTCCTGTTTTGGAAGAGCTCTAGTCTTCAACATTGCTCTTGGATGTTCATCTCCAGTTCCTTCTGCCTCCAATGCAGGTCACACCGTGGATACTCCAGGGAATGTCCAGGCCTTTGACCTTGGACTATGCAGCATCCTCCATCCCTCTGGTCCTTCAGCTTCTGTCTTCATGGGCTGAGCATCTCTTGGATCCTTTAGCTCTCCAGGGCACAGATGACAACTGTGGGCTCTTCTGCCTCACCTAGTAAGTCCCCTTCCGTATGACTCATATTTCTGTTGATTCTGTTCCTCTAGAGAACCCCAATTAATAAAATTTTCATTCAAGATAATCACTCTGGAAGGTCATGGTTGTATTTTAATGAAGAACTCATTACTTAAAATCATTTTGAATTCTTTGACTTGCCTTCTGAGCATTCATTAATGCAAGCAATTGCTCATTCTTGGAAGTTGGGTTTTATTATTTGGAAAGAAACAAAATGCTAGCTTAAGCTGGATAATGCTTTTTAGACAAAGAAAGGAAGGAAGGAAAGAAGAAAAGAAGGAAAGCAAGGAAGGAGGGAGAGAGGATGGAGGAAGGGAGAGAAAAAAGTCATAAAATTTGCATGAAAAATTGGCTCTGAAGATTTCAAAAGAGAAATTCTAAAAGTACATAATATTAACAGAGAAGTGTTTTGAAGGATAATATAGATTTAGGTGTATTGCTTATTGAACCACTTTATTCCTACATGATATAATAAATACTGTTATTAGTTCAAGGACTTTTTTAGTTACAAAGAGTATTCTTACACAGAAAGATATAGCCAGTGAAATTCAGTGGGTTGTGTTTATTTCTTAATTCTCATGTTGCACTGTCTTATTATGGAAATCATTTTTTTTACAAACTAGATCTTTTCAAGTGCATCATTTTTTCCAGGACTTCCATGAAGATAGTGAATGGGTAAGCAGCAGAGAAATGGCCTCTCTGATGTCTGGAATCCAGGTGCTGGGATATAGCAACATGAGGAAGACAAGGCGGAGGGAGGTGGGTCCCCAGGACCCAGTAAGGAGCTAAGCTGAGAATTAGAGCCACTGGAGAGAGTGAGCAAAGGGACCACAATGTGGAGGAAGGAGGTGACAAAGGTACTTTCTCCCTGAGCCCAAGCTCAAGGTATGGGAGGGGCAGCTCAAACTTGCAGAAGCTCCTTGACCCCTGGCAACACCAGAGGCCTCCATGGAGAAACACACTAGGGAACAGAGTAGTGGACACTGTGGACTGCAGTGTCTAGTGAATTATTAGTGTCAAAATGCCCCACAGGAGAGGGCGATTGGCTGGTGGCCAATTTGGAAAGATGCCAGTGGAAGTCAGAACTCAAAGCAGCTGTAGGTTGGCTACATCTGTTGGCTCCAAGTTCAGGTGAGGCAACTGAAGTCAAGCAGGCAGGAGGTCAGGGAGCTGAGTTCAAGGTGGCAGAACTTGCTTGAGGTGTTGCAGGCTGAAAAACGGGTCCTAGCCTCACAGCCAGAAACCAAAAGAAGCCTGAACCTCAGTGGACCTGAAGGGTGAGTTTTGCTGAGATTATCTACCACCACCATAATTCTACTGCTGGCTTGTTGGGATCAATCAACATGGATTGGAATTCTGTCTGTCCACTCTGCATACCAGTGAAAGCAGAAACACACCCTGAAGTGGACACTGTTTTTCAGGATTTCTTCATTTTGTTTTTTACTTTTTTCTTTTATTACCCTCTAATCTTGGTTACTTTTCTTGCTTTGCTGGGACAAAATACCTGGCACCCAAAATTAAGGAAGGAAAAGTTTGGTTAGTTCATAGTTTGTGGAGGTTTCAGTTCATAATCACCTGGCTCCAAAGCAGGGTGGCGTGGCATGGGGACAACAGTTCTAGATGGCAAAAGACAGAAAAAACAGCAGGAGCAAAAGCAGGGAGAGAAAGTCTGCTTTCCTCCCTTTACTGAATGCAGGCTGTCTGCCCACAGCATCGCCACACCCTCCTCTTGCACAAGATTAAGGTGTTTACAGAGTAAGGTCCCTTGCTCTCTGCTGAGTCACTTAGTTAAACTTCTAAACTTCTCAAGTTGACACAATGTATTAACTAATACACCTCTTTTTCTTGATTGTGCTTGTTTTTATATAGGAGTTAGGATATTGTTTCTAGGTTTTTGTTTGCTTTGTTCTGGTTTTATTTCTGTTTCTTCCTTCTGTCTTTCCCTCCCTTCTTCTTTATCAGTTCCTAAAGCTTGCATAGTCTTCCTTTTTCCTCAGCCTTGTTTCTAATCCCTTCCTCTTCTTTTATTTCTCTGTATTTTCCCCCAACCCCTTTTAAATTTTATCTCCTGAGGGTAAAATCATCATATTGAGGGGACATTTATTGTATACAATTTTATGGTTTGTTTTAGATTTGGTTATGTAACTACAAATCCTGTTATATGGTTAAAGGTGGCAAATTAATAGTTACCAGTTTGTCATTTTCTAGACTGTGTTTGATGCTATTGTTATTATTGACTGTACTATTTTAGCTAAGGTGACATAATTGATCTTATCAGTTCTTCCTTTAATGCCAAGACTGAGATTGCCTAAGGGTCATAAACAATGGGACAGACCAGAACCAAACAACCAGTCCAGATAGGCAGCAATTTCTCATCCCCAGTAAATTGAAGAAATATGATTTTGCAACAGACTCAAAATCCAAAGCCAGCTATACCTGGAAGACATCTCTGGGAAGTAGTCATTTCTGAAGAGTTATCCATGCTAGCAATAAAGATACCAATGATAAACAACTTATAATCATCAACATAGGAATTAAACTAAAAAAGTAGAGAAGGAGAAGACATGGGAGCAGGAGGCAACCCCAGACTTGCAGCTTGCCAAAGAGAAACATAGGGGCAATGAGGAGGAACATGTCAAAAGCCACCCCCTGGACTCTCAGAAGTGGAACAGCAGAAGTAACAGAGCCGATGAACAAGGTTCTAGAAAAAATCAAATCAGAAAGAATTTGTCAGATAAGTTCAGAGATGTTGACCATAGTGAAGGACATGATTTGTGAACTTAAACAAGATACAGATAAAAAAAAAAATAGAGGAGCTTAGGAAAATGATGGAAAGCATGAGTGCCCAACATAGGAAAGAAATGGAATCCATGAAACAGATTCCATGAGATACACAGGAGATTAAAAATTGAAAGTATACACAGCAGAATGAGCCAATGTGATAGCAGAATATCAGATCTAGAAGGATTGGGTTAATGATCATGAAAAGAAAGATTTTTTTAAAAACAGCCAGTGACCATGAGAAAAATCAATCCAACAGCTGCTAAATGATTCAAATAAGAATAATATAGGATTGCTCAAACTCAATAAAAAAAGCAGGAGATAACACAAAAGACATAAAATATCTGCTCACAGAGGAAAAAACAGAAAACTTTCCAAGCATGGAAAAAGAATTTGACACAGGTAAGTGAAGCAATTAGATCTGATAAAAAAAGTTCACACCAAGGCATATAATAGTCAGGATTCCAGAAATTCAACTCAAGAACAGAATATTAAAATCTGTTAAAGAAAAGAAACAAATCACATAAAGAAAGTCTATTAGAATTACAGCAGACTTCTCAATACAAACTATTATGTCAAGGAGAGCTTGGTGCAAAGTCTTTCAAGCTCTAAAAGAAAACCTCCAACCCAGTTTGATGTGCTCCATAAAATTATCTTTCAAAATTGATGAAGAAATAAGATATTTCCATGATAAAGAACACCTGACCACCAAACCTTTACTCCAAAATGTTCTGAAAGATATTCTAGAAAGAGATAATGGGGATTACAAATCCATGAGCTCCAACAGAATTAACCTACCAGGCTAGGCAAGTAATTAAACGGGAAAGAAAGGGAACCAATAACAGGAAAATAACATGACAAAGATAAGTCAATACATATCAGTTATAAAGATCAGTGTAAATGGTCTCGATTCACCATTCATGAAAGAAGCAGACTGGCAGAATAGATCAAGAATCAAGATCAAACAATATTCTGCATACAGGAAACACATTTTATTAAAAAAGAAATTCATAGACTGAAAGTCAAAGGATGAAAATAATACTCCATGCAACAGAAATCCAGAAAAAGAGTAGGAATCCAGAAAAAGAGTATTCTATTTCTAGACAAAGTCAACTTCAAGCCAAGACTGATCAAGAAAGACAAAAAAAGTTACTACATCCTTGTTAAGGGAACAATCTAAGAGGAAGAGATAATAATCCTAAATATATATGCACCAAATACCAGTGCATGCAACTACACAAAACAAAGATTAACAGACATGAAAAATCAAATAAGCACTAATACAGTTGTAATAGGAGACTTCAACACTCCACTGTTACAAATAGACTGATCAACTAGACAAAAAAATCAAAGAAATACCAGAACTGAACCAAATTTTTGAACAAATGAACTTCATAGATGTCTACAGAGTGTTCCACTCCATAACATCAGAATACACATTCTTCTTAGCTGCACATGGGACCTTCTTCAAAACAGACAACATACTAGCTCATAGAACATGCTTAAGTAAATGCAAAGGAATTGAAATTATCCCATGCATACTGTCATATCATAGTGCAATGAAGTTGCAAATCAATGGCAAAAGAAACCACAAGAACTTCATAAACACATGGAAATTAAATAACCCCCTCCTGAACAACCAATGGGTCACAAGTGAAATTAAAGAAGAAATCAGACAGTTTCTCCAATTAAATGATAATGCCAATACAACATACCTGAACTTATGGAACACAATGTAAATAGTCCTAACAGGGAAATTTATAGCTGTAAATTCCCACATCAGAAAAACAAAGTAAGTTCAAATAAATAACCTAATGTTAAACATCAAGATTCTAGAAAACGTAGAGCAAGTCAAGCCCAAAGCTCATATGAGGGAGGAAATGATAAAGATTAGAGCAGAAATTAATGAAATTGAGACTAAGAAAACAATATATAGAATCAATAAAAGAGTTGGTTCTTTGGAAGATTAAATAAAATTGACAAACCCTTAGCCAACCTTATAAAAAAAAAAAGGAAAGAAAAGACTCATATCCATGTAATCAGGAATGAAAGAAGTGGAATCAAATGAATCCTTCAGAAGTCCAGAAGCTCCTTAATACTCACTTTGAGAACCAGTATTCTAGTAAGATGGAATCAGTAGAAACTGACAGATTCCTAGATACATATGAATTTGCAAAGTGGAATCCAGAAGATATAAAGATTCTAAATAATCCAATATTAGTCAATGAAATGAAGATATAATTAAAAATTTAGCAACAAAAGAAAGCCCAGTCCCTGATAGATTCACTGCTGAATTCTACAAAAACTTAGAGTCAATCTAATGCTACTACTCCTTAAACTTGTTAAACTGAAAGGGATGCAATATTCCCACATTAATTCCTGGAAGCAAGCATTACTCTGATACCAAAACCAGAGAAGGTCTCGACCAAAAAACAGAGCAACATGCCAGTCTCCCTAATGAACATAGATGCAAAAATCCTCAGTAAAATACTGGCAAACAGAATACAACAAATAATCAAGAAAATTATACACCATAGCCAAGTAGAATTAATTCCAGGGATAAAGGGATGGTTCGACATATGCAAATCAATAAATGTAACACACCATATCAACAAAGCCAAGGACAAAAACTACACAATCATCTCAATAGATGAAGAAAAAGCATTTGAAAATGTCTGATACTCATTCATGATAATAAAAACCCTACAGAAAATTGGAATAGAAGGTCTTTATCTCAATGTGATAAAAGTCATCTATAACAAACCAAGCGCCAGTGTCATACTACATGGTCAAAACCTGAAAGTTTTTGCTCTAAAGTCATGACAAGGTTATCTGCTATCACCACTTTTATTCAATATAGTTCTAGAAACATCAGCCAGAGCAATCAGACAAGAGAAAAAGTAAAAGGAATAAGTATAGGAAAATAAGTTAAATTATCATTATTTTCAGATGACATGATACTGTACATAGAAGACTCCAAAAACTCCACCAAAGGACTCCTAGATTTAATAAGCAAATTCAGTAACATATCTGGATACAAAGTCAACACTGAAAAATCAAGAGCATTCCTGTAAACAAATAACAAACTCACTGAGTGAAAAGTTAGGGACACCATACCTCTCACAGTAGCATCCAACAAAAGGAAAAAATACTTAGGAATCAATCTAATGAAAGTAGTAAAAGGCCTTAATACTGAAAATTAAGTACTCTGAGAAAGGAGGTTAAAAGGATATCAGAAAATGGAAATATATCCTTTGTTCATGGGTAGGAAGAACCAATACAATGAAAAATAGCCATACTCCCAAAATTGTTATACAGATCTAATGCAATTCTGATCAAAATGCCAACAATATACCTCATAGAATTACAGAAAACAATATAAAATTCATTTGGAAGCAAGAGAAACCCAAATAAAAAAAGCAATTCTGGGTAACAAAGGTAAGGCAGGGAGCATCACAATCACTGACTTGAAATTATACTACAAAGCCACAGTAATAAAAACAGCATGGTAATGGAAAAAAAGACACAAGGATTAATAGAACATAATAGAAGATAGAAACAATTCCAAACATACTAAGCCATCTTATCTTTGACAAAGAGACCAAACAACTTCACTGAAAGGGAGATAGCCTCTTTAATAAATGACACTGGAAAAACTGGCTTTCCACATGCTAAAGGCTAAAACTAGACCCATATCTCTCACTATGCACTAAACTAAAATCAAGATGTATTACAGATGTAAATATTAAAACAGAAACACTAAATCTGCTGGAAGATAGAATAGGTAGAACTCTTGAAAATACAAAGGTATGCAAAGACTTTATTAACAAAACCCCAATTGCACAGGAAATATCATGAAGAATCAACTGAGATATCATTAAATATTTTCAAATAGCAAAAGAAACCACCAACACAGTGAAGAGACAACCCACAATGTGGGAAAAGGTTTTTGCCAGCTGTTCCTCAGACAAAGGACTACTATCAAGAACAAATAAAGAACTAAAAAAAAAATATGCCCACCCCCAGATTTAAAGACCCATTCCAAAAATGTGCATCTGAAATTAATACACACCTCTCACTTCTTGGTATCTTCCCAAAGAAGTAGAAATGGTGAATAAATATATTAAAATATGTTCAAAATCACTGGTCATTCAAGAGATGCAAATTAAAACAATGCTGAGATTCCATTTCACCCCAGAAAGAATGATTATTATCAAGAAATCAACCAATAAGAAAGCTAGTGAGGCTGTGGGGAAAAAAGACCCCTTCTCCACTGTTGGTGGGAGTGTAGACTGGTGCAGCCATTGTGGACATCAGTGTGGAGATTCCTCAAAAAACTAGGACTGGAGGTCTCATTTGACCCATGTATTCCACTTCCTGGTATCTTCCTGCAAGAATTAAAAGCATCATACCACACCCATGTTTATAATGGCACAGTTTATAATAGCTAAATCTTGGAAATAGCCCAAGTGCCCATCAACTGATAAATGGATAGAAAAGATGTGCTTCCTTTATACAATGGAGTACTAGTTAGTTATAAAGAAGGATAAACTTAAGATATTTTTAGGTAAATGGGTGCATCCTGAGGCCAAACTCTGAAGTGAAACAAATTGGACACATGTGTAAGTATCATATGGTTTCTCTGGTGTGAGAAACTGAAAGTGTAAATAAGGGCCAAAATCTATAATACATGTGAAACAGGAAAAAATGCTTATGTGGAAAGGGGAAATAGGGAAGGAAAAAGGGAAAAGGAGAATACAAGGAAAAAGTGGAAACAAGGCTTTTGTAAATAAGGAGAGGAAGCGGATGGGGCTGAAGGGAGGGGAGGGAAGGGGAGAAAAGAATTGATATGTCATGTACAGGTGCAAATTCCCTGTGGTCAATGTAATGATTACCTCTAAAATACATCAATAAAATTATTTTTCTCAAAATTCATTATCTTTTCCTATTGTGTCTTCTAATTAAATCCCTTATAGGACATAGTATTGTCTTTAAAGTGAGCCCAGACTATATTATTGCTTTAAAAAATCCTCCAATCTTGCATCCTACATAGAATATTCTTTATTTTCTCCTTCTCATCAGTGATCATTACTGTTTCAAGAACCAAGGAGTAATTATTTGGAAAAAATGATGAGAAATTATCAATTATGTTAATTATAGAATTTTTCTGGGAAGAAGGCAAGAAGGATGACTCAAATAAAAACATAATTCTAAATTCTGAACAAAAGATTTCTTTTAAAAATCATTTAAAGGATAAACACATGTTCAGCCAGTGAGTGTAGTGTGTCTTAATTAGTAAGATCTTAAAACATGGTTAACTGGAACACTGAGCTTTTCATTTAATTTGTTTTTATCAAGGCCTGTAATCTTTAAGTTTTCAAAGCAAAGAAAATTTTGAGTTTAAAAATCTATTTACTTGGCCATTACAAGTTTGGTTTTGAACATTGTGTTCTTCTGTTTTTCTCTGTTTCTTTCTCCGCGTGTCTCCATCTGTCATACCCATTCCCTAAGGCGCTCTCTAACCCTATCTGCACTTCTCACTGCTCTCTGTCATCCCCGACTGCCCACGGGTGGCGAGTGACCACACTGGGTGCAGCACAGGCCGGGCTGCAGATCACCTGGAGAGGAGACCGCATGAAGGCCCCTTCCTGTTTGCCCCATCTGTCTCCTCCAGGCCATTCACCACCCGCTCTGAGAATTTCAAGGTTCAGCCCTGTTTGCGGTTAATGGCTCCCCACTGCCCCGGCGTATGGAAAGCATGCCCAAGGAAGCAGGCGTGAATTCTTAACCCAAGTATGACATGATTTTCCTATTCAAGAATACTCTGGTGTATTTCCTAGTGTGTGAAAAATATAAATCATTTACCAAATGTATTTGGAAATCATCTTTCAGGAACAGGTTTATTATGGTCAAACCACAGGAAAGCACTGTCCTGATTTTCTGTCTGGCAGTGGCAACCCAGCATCCAGGTGGCTTCAGCTCCTGAAGCTGAAGAAACAGCCCCCACAATTCCTCCACCCGAAATGGGGTGTGTCACAGAGCTGCACGCATTCCCAGGAGTCACCTGATTAAGCCTCAGGAGATTCCAGCTGTCCACCATCCTCCTGAGCTCCTACGGTAACTGAAGAGGGTAGCGCTAACTGGAACGGGGCTTCCTGTCCCCGTGTCTCCTTAGTCCTCCACCTGGGCCACTGCGCCTTTTTTATTCAGAGCCCTGGGGAAGCTCACTAAGCCAACCAACTGACAGATCAAAAGGAGGCATGCTCTGGACAACTCCAGGTAAAAGAATCGGGATCCAAGCCCCTGCCCACCATTGAGCATCCCGGGCTGGACAGACTCTCCTTCTGGGACAGCCCTGAGCGTGGCAGAATCCAAGACTTGTGGCTGCGCGAGTGAGCACGCTTAGCAGAGCCCACTGTGTCGCCTTGGCCAAAGGCTGGCTTCAGAAACTCACCCTTCTCTCCACTGTCTCCTTCATTAAAGCTTTTTATCGTCTCTCACGCACATGGTGCTGCAAAGAAAGCAAACGTGCTCTATGCTGGTCCTGCCTTCCACTACCTGATGTCCTGAGTAAGCAGAGAGAAGAAGTATAAATAAACAGCTGTCAGACCTGGAAGAAGGGATAGCAGCCATGGGAAAGAGAAGATGAGGAGGGTGAAGAATTCAGGCAGGGTCAGACGCGTGTTTTCCTGTCCTGCCAAAGATGTCACCTAATGGGCAGTGATACCTTCCCGCCTTCCCATGACCTTACTGCTGGTGCTGGCGCTGGGTATGGGACCTGGGCCAGCAGGTGGGTGGGGACGGTTGCTCTCTGCAGACTGTGCACAGGGCATGGAGAGACAGGAGGAGGCCAGGGTGGTGAGGGAACAGCAGGAGAGAGATTCAGGGTGCTCCTCCGTGGGGCAGCAGGGCTGCAGCTCAGGTGAGCACAGAGTGTGACACAGAACCTGGCTGGACATTCAGGTTCAAGCTCCTTGGAAGTTAAAAGATATATTTTCTACACAAAGGTAGATTTTATTGGTCATTAGAAAATGCAAATGTAGTTAAGTTATTTTTGCAAGCACAGAAATGGGATGTCTGAACCTAAGCAATCTGAAGGAAACTCATAATACCACATTCCCTTCAGGGGTAGGAACTTTGTCTGGATTTAAAAGCTTTGCCTTTTACTCTAAAAATATCCTTGAGTAGTCATTAAACTCCCAGGGTCTAGCGTTTAAACAAGTGGAAAGAGCATGTGAAGGAGGAAGAGCAGGCATCAGCGGCACAGACCCCGGGGCAGTCAGCGAGTGCAGCGGGGCTGGCTTCAGCGTGAGTCGGTTGTGATCACCACACTGCAGGGTTCGGAGAGACCGTGCTCTTCTTTCCCAGCAGTGCTAGCTAAATCTGTTTGCATTTTATTCTACACAGCTGAGAAAAGATGAATAATCTTTGGACAAGAAGTCATAAAGCTGGTGTGAAATGGTTCATACAGTGCAGTTATAATAATAGCATAGCAGTTATGATGTCTCCAAAGTCACTGCCACAGCGTACTTACTCATCCTTCAGGTTAGAGATAAAAACCCGCAAATGTGTCTTAGAATAAAATCCTTAGACTCCAACCTGATGGTGTGACTATCTTGCTTTTCACTTTCCAATGAAGGAGACAGCTGAGATTCTTTACTTCGGTTTAAAAATATATTTTCTACACAAAGATAGACTCTATTGGTCATTAGGGAATGCAAATTAAAACTGCAATGAAATATTATTATACCCCATTTAGAATGGCTAAAGTAAAAAGTAATATAACATCAAATATTGTAACCTGACTGGTGTGGCTACATGAGGTTACGTTGTGGAGAATCACACACAGAGACACACACAGACACATGCACACACAGACACAGACAGAGACACACACACACACAAAGGCACACACAGATACATGCAGACACACAGAGACACAGACACAGACAGACACACACAGGCATGAAGGCCCAAATGGTTGAAAACTGAATCAACGCTGAACACCGGGTCAGTGTCACTGGATTTGACGTTATACAGAAGCCACAGAAAAAGTCACTACTGGGGAAAGCTGTGTGAAGAGGTCCAAGGATGGAATGCAGCTTTCAAAATTTCCTGTGAGTTAATAATCACTTGAAAAAATATGTTTTCCTCTCCAGCTTTACACCTCATCACAACATTTAACCGTGAGACTGGCAAACGAATGCACTTGCAGGTTGGAAGGCAGAGCGTGGAGCTGCTCCGCGTCCGTCTGCTCTGCGTGCTCCTGGATGAGGGCTCTTACTAAGCACGTGTGCTCAGGCCACGCCTGGTCCCTTGCTGCCTCAAACCCTCAGGCTCGCCGTCACCTGGGACATCCAGTCACACCTCAGCCTTGGCCCTGGAGACCTTTGGCCTGGCCCCACCCCAACGGGCAGCCCCTCCATCCTCTGTCCTTCCCTGGTTCCCCACCCCGAGGCGGTGTCATCTCTGAAACCCAAACCTGTCCCATTCCCTTCCAATTGAGCACCTTCCCTTTGGGGTCCCATGGTGCCAGCTGGACCACCAAGCCCTGCTGGGCCGGCACCTGCCTCCCCTCCTGCCCATCTGGAACTCTGGTCTCTGTCTCCTTGTCCAGCTGTGAGGCTGGGTCAGGGCCGTGTCCTTGCCTGGGTCCACGCGTCCCAGGGTCTGGCTGGATCGTGTTCCATCCCACCTCCCCTCCTGGATCTCGGCCCCAGCTGTATTCTCGAAAATCTCCCCTAAAGCCCAAGTTACGTGGTGAGGTTTTGGCAGATTCCACTGGACCTGTGTTGGACTTCAGAATGTGCACCCTTGATGGGAATCGCACATCCGAGGGTTGTTTGGTGAATCCACTGAGGCTCACAAGTGTGACTGTCACCTAACACAAGTCCCAAACAAGGAGTCCAGGGCACTGGTTTCAGCCACTGTGGCTTGAATAGGATATTTGCTCACCTGCCACAGATTTGCCATGCTGCTGACTCCATGGGTGAAGTTACCTCATGTTCTCTGTTCCCCACCTTTTATCCAGATGCAGGGATGGACACTCTCTTTACTACGCAAGTAACCACTATTTCTGCCTCCTTGGAAATCTGTCCCCTCTGAGGTGCACAGCCTTAGAGTCCTTCATTGCGCCCCTTCTCTCTCTACAGGCCCACGTGTCCCTGCAGTGCGAGGCTGGCTCGTGTCTCTGCAGTGTCTGCTGCAAGTAGTGCGTCTCCTGGTGTGCAGTGAGCGGTCCCATTACTGATCAACCTGACAACAGCACCTGCTATGTGCTTGGTGCATTCCCCAAGGAAAGAGGGACAATCGGCATTGGTTCTCATTTGTTTTGCCAACTTGCAATGAGTAAATGGAATAAAATTACTGAACAAAAATACAGATACAATTTCCAGAGCAAATGGTTGCTGTCTGGCATTAAATAATTATTATTATTTAATAGGCTTAGTTACTGTAAGTGGCAAAATCGTTCCAGAACTGTTAGGTTCCCCTTGTTCTTCTACTTCCCCTATTCCTGCTCAGTAATTACAATGAAGATTGTTGATGAGTCACTGGAATTTTACTTTTTTTCTGTCATACTATAGAGTTAAAAGAAACATTTTCCTAGACTGTGGCATTACACAGGGTGTCCAAAAGCTACTCTGGGTGGGCCAGTGGGGTGGACAGTTGACTGGAGATGCACACGTGTGCTGAGAGAGACGCCTGAGGCTGGCAACAGGCCAGGATGTTCCCATGTACACACATGTACACACAATCCCGGAAACTGCTTTGGGAAAAAGTCATAGACGTTAAGAAACCAGCAAGCAGTTGTGATTTTTTCAATGCTAACAGAATAAAAGAGAAAGGAATATAAAGAGAAAATCACATCTATTTCCCAGGGTGGGAATCATTTCTGGATTTCCTCTCCCAGTTTACAGGTTTGCCTCTCAGCTCGTGGACCAGTTCTGTAATTCCCAAACATGTGTTCTTCCCGAACCTCTACCTGCAGTCACGCAGCCAGTCTCCTTAGACAGTCACCACCTAGGGCCTGCTGGCTGCTTTGTGAGTGCCCCAGGTCATGACACAGACACGCACTGTCCTTGCCGTGGAAGCGCTCACAGCTTGGTGAGGAGACCGACATGGGCGGGTGTTGTTCTCAGGTGGGAGACGAGGCGAGAGAGCTGAAGCCGAGACCTGCTGGAGCATGACAGGAATCTGCTCTCATCTCAGGGTCTGCGGGAGTGAGGTGTGGGGACATCACAGCTGGTCCTCCTGCACCCACCTGCTTCACCCTCCCCTCCATGGGTGACAGATGCATGGCTGGGCAGCACTGGTTCCCTCTGACTGGGCTTGGGTGCGGCCCCACTCCAAATGTCAGTGGTGGACTAAAGAAACACCTGTCTAAACCAGTACAGAGAGAACTTTCACTCTGTACTGGCTTAGAGAGCCCAAGTCTAAACCAATGAGCTCACGGCATTCCTCTAGCAATTAGCATGGTCCAATGAGAACAAAGCTCTGGACTCTTGCTCAGTGGTGTTGTCCACCATCTTTTCTGTCTGTCAGTGGTCAGGAAGGAAGAAGTGGGCAGCCTCCTCTGGGCCAACAGCCATCTGTAACCAGCAGAGAGGCTGCTTAAAGGTAAAGACTGAAACTGAGGCCCTAGTGACTCCCACAGTGCTGTAGGCTGACGTCCTTTTTCCTGATGCCCCAGTTATCAGAACCAAAAGAGTCTTTTATCTTCACAGGTGGTCTTGGGCGGGCTTTCTACGAGCATTCTGAGTACACACAGGGCCTTGAATGAGATTTCAATGGGGTGTGGAGAGAGGGATGTTCCTGGTCCTACAAAAGCTTGATCAAAGCTGCCCAGGAGGAAAACGCCGTGTGGGGTGTGTGTGTGTGTGTGTGTGTGTGTGTGTGTGTGTGTAACTGTGTGCCTGTGTGTGAAACTTAAGGTGTTCATGGGCCACTGCAGTAAGACAGCTCATTTTTACACCTTGTTTCTAACTGAAGAAATAAAAGACAAAGAAAAAGACATGGGCAGAGAAAGCTGCTTTCCTAGGGCAACTCCAGGTTACTAGTTTTACTGAAGCAATGATGTTAATTTATACAACGGGAATGCTCCCCAGGCTTTGGCTTCCAAAAATTTTCCCAGTATATTTATCATTGAAAATATTTAAAAGGCTTAAAAGTGTAAACTCGTGGTAAACGTACCCAATTCAGGAAACCCAACTGATTGATGTAGTGTGTAAAGTGTTGGTGTAACTGTGACTTGTCTGACGGGTTTTTTATATTTTAGAGCTTTACTATAAGGAAGTGTGAACACAGAGGCACAAAACTGTTACAGAAGAGACAAGAGCTTGATCCTTCTCCCTTTAGAGTTTGCAGCTGTCTTGTGTATGTGTGTTTTCTTTGAAATTCAGTGAGATTTTTAAAGAAAAAAGATAAAGCAAATGTAAATAAGGGACTCAAGGTGTGGGGATAACCATATTTATATTTGATATATTTATGTCTCAGTGCTAATTTATGCATGATGCTGTATCAGGATGATTTATAAATTATTTTTAAGACATCATAATTCTTGCTTTTAAGATCTTTTAAATCTTAGCCAGAACCATGGATAATACATAAAGAGACAATGCCAACAGGCAGGTCTACATGTTTTTGTAACCAAAAGGAATGTTATATATCGTGCGTGGGGCATTTGGGGGAAATTTCTTTCCCATAGAGGAGGAGACAAGAAAGAAAAAGGTAGAAATTCTTGAGCCAACTTCGGGATCCAGGACCCTTAAACCTGGAGGGAGGAGGCCAGGTCAGAGGCCCTGCACAGCCCAAGAGGATCCTGGATGGGAGCCGCAGTGGAGCCCCAGTCGGGCTCCTCGCTGCTGGCCGTGGGGCCCAGGACGGTGCCACGTCCGAGGCTCTCGTCCCGCGGTGTCCGCGCGGCTCTCGCCTGCCAAGGGCAGATGCCAATGCGGAGATCCCCTTCCCCCAACACCACCTGTGTGCAGCCTGGGTCGCTGCCCTAGCGAGGGCTCCACAGTGGACACGGGCAACACAGGCCTCGCGGCCGTGGTCACTTGGGGCCCTCCCCGTGCAGGGCGCACTCGCCCCGTGCCTCCTGCTTCCCCGCTGCTGAGAAGGACAAGCCGGGAAGCTCTGCTGGCCCCACCCCCAGAATGGTGAGCTGGTGGACTTTTCACCATCATGAAGTACCTGATCACAGATCTCCCATGACAGCAGAAACAGCATCCTGAGACCTCAGTTTTGAAGTTCACTTGCAAACCAGATCATTGGGAAGTTAAATTAGGGTAAGAGCATCTGGCCTAGAAGCTCTAAATTTAGGTGCTTGGTTAGCTTGTTTATCCATGTTTTACTATTGTTGTTCCCAGGAAAATTAACAAGATGGCAGAAATTTTGTTGAAATATCAATGGTAAGCCACATCTAATATGTGAATAATGTTTTTATTTTTTCCCAGAGCTTTGGAATGGCTGTGAATTTCATATTTCCCTACCAAAAAAATGAGGGTGGTACATACAGATAAATACAGTTAAATTTATCATTTAGGGTGAAATGAAGAATACATCCCTGGCAATCTTGAAAAATTAGATTAAACTTGCATGTGTGTGGATATGAGCGTGTGTACCTGTCTTTGCGTGTGTGTGACGGGGAAAGGGGAGGAGGAGAGGAGAAGATAGGACTCAGCAGCCCCCTTCATGCATAATGCATTTTAGGAATTTTATCTGCATCCCTCATCTTTTCCTTCAGATTCTAAATTTTACATATTAAAAATACACTAAAAGAAAAGATTATTAAGCAGCTTGATTAGTCTATTAATATTCTGTAAAGTTGTGATAAAAATAGACTTATGTTTACACTTACTAATAATTCTGCTGACACGAGATTAGTTGGCAACATTCAAAGCCATAAATTATTTTCCTACATTACCGATGATTATCATGGCATATTCAGAACAAAGAGGAAGAAGTTGCCCATTCACACAAGAATTAAGAAAAATTAATGAGAAAGACATGAAGCTCAAGTTGAGCTTTACCCAGCCCACCTCTCTCTTATTGCAAGACTCCCAGAGTAGCCGTGGGAGCCTGAGAGGCCTTGCGGGTGCTGGGCATGTACCTGGACGCTGGTCAGCGTGGTGTACTGGTAGGCCTTCACCACCAGGTAGTTGGCTTCCAGGTCAATGAGGCCCAGGATCATGTACTTCCACCATCTTCGCCGCAGAATTGCCAGGAGGTTTTCTTCTCCTGTGAGACAAAGTTAAAAAGAACAATGAGGTTCTGGAGACATGAGAATTCTGACATCTGTAGCATCATAGTTTTCACCAAATATTTAGTTATTTATTTTTTCCTGAGACAGGGTCTCACTGTGAGTCCAGGCAGGCCTTGAACTCTCAGTGATCCTTCTGGCTTGGCCTCCCAAGTCCTGGGATGACACTTGTGCCCCACCGCGCCCAGCTGATGGTAATAAACAGAATCGGGCCCTTGTGCGAGGGCTCCAGGTGCCACTGCCACTACTCTCCCTGGATGCCTGGCTGCCACTGTCAGGCTCTTCCTGGTGACCGCCACAGAAGGTGACTGTTCTATTTTGGGGGAGCACAAGCTCCCCAGTGACACGGGGCCCCTCAGAGCTTTGGGTGGTTGGATGAAGGCGAGGAGAGCAGGAAGGGCCCCTGGACCTCGGGGAGCCAGGCCAGCATCCTGCCGAGTCACTGACTTCACACTTGGACAAGGCATTCCGAGGAGATCCGGCTGCAGAGTGGAGACTCTGCAACCAAGGAAACGACCTCATCATTTGGCCCCAAATATGCATTCTCTCGTCCCTGGCCTTCCACGCACCACTTTCTCTGCGTGGCCCACTTTTCCAGCCCTAAATGCAGCATTGGTGCACAATGCCACCAGGAAGGCCCCCTTGCTCTGACCATACCGGCTGGACCAGCGCCTGCCTGCACTGACAGAGCTGTTTTCTATTCTCTGTTACTGCTGGGCATTAACAGTTGGAAGACAGTGCCATCGCCTTGGTCCTCACTTTAAGACCCAAAGCACACGGTAAGCAATATATAATACAAAAGTATGGATAAATTCCATGTTTGATAATCTCAGAAGCATTAAATAGCATTGGAATCGAAAAACTTGAAACATATATACTAAAAACATTCATGCCCCAGCCAATGAAATTATTTTCTAGTTAAAATACAGACAACTGAGAAATTTAATTTGTTGATATTTTACACATAATGTTGTATGTAGGACATAAAATAGTCACCAGCATATTTAACCTCAGTGGCAATTCTGAAGTCACAGGTCACTGTGCTCACTGTCCCAGTTAATGTGCACAATGAACAGAAAACTACCAAATTCTGAGCACACCAGTCACATCTCTACAGAACAGGACAGAGCTGGTCACAGCAAAGACATCTCCCATACAGTTCAGCAGCCGATGCCGAGCAGTGACTAGTGGTCTTGCTGGTCTACTGAACAAGCAAAACTCCCTAAGTAAGTGCATTTTTTCATTGGAAGTGCTGGGAAATACGCAGTGCACTCAGTGGGTGGATTATTTAGGAAGGCAAGAGAATGATTTTTATTTTTGATTAAAAAATGCAACACTTGGACCGTGTGGGGCTGTGTCTGCTGACTCCCTCTGACACTCATGCGTCATAATCGTTACAACTTTTGCTAGAACGGTGGAATTGCGCTCCCCAGAGTTCCCAAGGCAATGGCTTATCCGAGTTGGGAAACAGGCAGGGCAGAGTCAGCACACATCAGAGACATGTTAGAGCTTTGAAATCCGTACCCCCCAATTAGCTGGGAAGCAACAAAATCCACAAGTGGAAACTTCAGCTCTGGTTTGGCATTACATGCCCTCTGTATAATTTTTTTATTATCAGTATGATTAAATAGAAAATGATTAGAAATTCTGCTTTGATTTAATTAACATTTACATTTTGTGGAATTTGTTTCAGTTTTGTTTTTGTTTTTTTGAGGAAGAATTAGTGCAGATGAAATTGAAGATTCCTCTGCCCTGCCAGCTTCTATTTCAGGCCTCCCTCCCTCAGATTCCAGCCTTGAGAGGGCTACGGACCCTTCATGTTCTGGATTTTGCGTGTGTCTCGGGGTATTGGACCCTGGGCCTCCACACTGGGTTACATTGTCATTGCACATTTTCTCCATATGGATGCATCTCAAATAGCATCTGACTTTCTTTGCTGTGCTTTTAAAATTTATAGAGTGATTTACTGTATATATTGTACACGTCATTTCATAAGGGTTCTTTGTACATGACATTGTCCTAGAAATAAAACCTTGTTGTTTTGTATAAAACTAATTTACTTATTTTAAATGATGTGCATTATTAGGATTGTGATACTGCCACAATTTATCCATATAATGATAGAAAGAAAAAGTCATATAAACACAGACACGATTGCATTTGGGATAGATTTCTGACAGTAATTTCTTTTTTTCAAAGTAACATTTTTGGCACTAATAATGAAAATATTCTACCTTGAATTGTGAACTCAGTTCACTGCTCATTCTGAGGCAAATATTTCAACAAAGACAAATCACTCATACTGAGAAATCCTCATTCCCTGGGTTTCCGCCCCCTGGATTTGTTGAGCTGTCATCTTTTGTGAAAATATATGATTTTATTTAGCACAGTTTTACTTTACACTTCTCTACACTGTCTTCAATCTCTGTGGTTCTGATGCATCTTAGGAGAGAAAACACAACTACTAATACACTCTTCTTCACGTTGACATAAAAGGTAAAGTTGTACAGAAATGGCCATAAAGTCAGGATAAACAATTTTAGGGTGTCTAACATATGGAACCCATGTGCCGGCTGCTAAGTTCAGTTGGTCAACACCATGTCCGAGGGTTTTTCCACCCCTCACCAGGGCAGAAAACGACATCTGAAAATGACATGAAACCAGCCCCACTCTGAATTTAGCACCAGCTTTGTGGTTCAGAGCTTCACTTCCTACTCCTGGAGAGGAGACCCTATGAAAGAGTAAACCCGTTCAGTGGCAAAATCCTGCCACCACCCAGGGCAAGAGGGCCCAAGTCCTCGGGGTGCTGTGTTGTTCCATGAAACCCAAACCACATCGGTGCCCAGGCCAGGTTTGTAGACAGACTCCCTCATACAGGTCACCTCACTGGGAGTCTAAGCCTCTGACCTGGGTGCGTATTCCTGTCCTAACACTGTGCAGTTTGTGCCTCTCGTGGAGCCTCCGCTTTAATCTTGTAGCTGCTTCATCTTTTGCAGTAACCCATGTCTGGAGCCCCTTCCTTTGGGTTTGCTCAGCGACTCTGCCAGCAGTCTCTCCCCTCGGAGGTGTACGGATGCTGCCTACTGTGGTCCCATGGATCATGCAGCCACACTTCCTTTGCACACTGCTCCAAAGCCACTGGTCCGCGCTGTCCCCCAGGTGCTCCGTGCCTCATGTTACAAAGGCGTGTAGCTTGGTGATGTCAGCATTCCTGAGTGGATCTGCCTCCTGGGCTGTCTGTGAGGGTGAAATGAGGTATTTGCAAAGCAGTGAACATGGCTCTCATTATTATTAACTTGGGAGGGTTTCACTCCAGTAAAACTCCTATGCAAGGTAGTTGTGTAGGCAGCTCTGTAGGAAGTATTTAATTCTGGCCCTAAAGATCTGACATTTGTCCATGTCCACTGCTATGTTTAGGGTGGGGTCAGCCAGGCCAGAAGGACCAGGATGCAACTTAGATTGGGTCTTGGCGTTGCAATGGGAGACAGATCAGCATTTGGACCATGGATCACAGTGCAGCCCTAGTCAAGGGCGCCCTGAGCAGGAAAGCTCACCTGCTGGGTGTCCCTGGTTGGCACTTTCTGTGCAGCTGGCCCTGATTGATGCCTAGAAAGAAGTGCACCCCAACTCCACAGAGCAAGTGTCGTGGAAGCCCCATGTGCAGTGTGCTTCCTGGACTCTGTCCCACGTGCTTCCCCCCAGCCTGGTTGTCACCAGTATCTTTTCCCCATAGCAACCATATCCTCAGTGTAATGGCCCCTGTGAGTCCTTCTGGCAAATTACTGAACTTTGGCTGGTTTTGAGTTTTCTCCCTCCAGGCCTGCAGTCCAGTGCTGTCTTGTGGGACTTCGGTCTCTGTTTTTCATTTGCAGCTGGTATGAGATGGGGGTGGGGGGCCCTTGAGTCTGTGCCTAAAAACTTTGTAATTGTTCTTCCTTAAATACAATTCATTTTTGCCTTTCTTACTCAAGAACTTGAGTGCATAGGAGACATAACCACACCTAGAACACTCCCAGCTTGCTTTCAAAGTAACACACACACACACACACACACGCACGCACACAGAGTCCCATTCTAGATGAGTTTAAACAATGTGTGTAGTTATGTGCTATCTAGAAAGAGTGTCATATTTTGTGCTCTAGCCCCCAAGTTTCTGTCATTAGGAAGACATCACTCATACTAGGGATTACTGCTCACTAGCTCGAATGGTTAATGATAGCTTGATTGGGAGGGGTGGTGAGGTTTTGATTTGGAATTACTCACAGTATCCTAATGGAACTCTGCTTTAGTATAAATCTCTGCTTCCTTGGAATGAGCTCACTGTGGGGAAAATATATTTGTCCTTTGTAATGACAAGAGTGTTTTCCTTTTCTTCCTCCTATATTGTGAAAAGTGACTCTGTCTGCCTCCTGGGACTGTCCTGTGATTGGCTCTGATGCCCCCTGACATAAGCAGATGAATCTGTCAGTTTTGTGAATTCTGCTTTGAATGAAGGCTGTGGAGCAGCTCGTGACCCACGGTGGGAGGGCAGGGGCCAAGCATGATGGCTCCCGCTGCCTGCCCTGCCAGTGTGCTCCGAGGACGGCATGGCAGAAGGTGCCAGCCCGAGCTCCACCTGGGCGTGGCAGTCACGCTGTACATGCAGGTGAGACTCAGGGTGACCCAAGCAGCTCTACGTGGCCCTGGCCAGACACCCGGCAGAGCAGAAAGTGGGCCACCTGCTCGCCCCACACAACCTCCACTTCCTGCGCTGTGTGCCGTGCAGAGCCCCACCCCACTGCGTGGCTGCTGGCAGGTAGGTCAGTGGCACCGTCTACTCCTCCCCTCACACAACTGGTGCCTGCAACTCCAGGTTAAAAGCTCTGAGCTACTGCCACATAACCCCCGGGTCACTGAGGGAAAGCTGCCCATTTAAGAAAGGAGCAAACACCACTTACTTGAAAATGTTGCTATAAAGATTCAGTGAAATGAGCATGTATAGAAAGTATCTGTCTTGCAGTAAATACTCTGTAAATGATAGCTTTGTTACAGCAGCCATGTGAAGAACCTATTTTTCAAATTATGAAACTGGATTTAGAAGTTGAAACATTATTCCAAGGCCTGTTCTTGTTTTTGTTATAAAGCACCCACTACTCTAAGAACGGTGCTTACTGCTTATATAGTACATTTAATAAGCAAGTGAGAGGCATTACTGTTTCTATTATCTTTCTGAAATTATGTTTGGATGAAGCATTTTGAGAGCAATGTGATAACAGCATGTGATACTTCTAGAATGTATCCGCATGCACACGCACATCCCAGCTGAAAGGGTGGCAGAACACCTCTGTGGGACTGAGACATTTTCCTTATACAGCCCAGAGACAGCAGGCACCCCAGCTCCCAGATGAACTCTTAAGCTATACTTTTCCAACACAAGAAACGATGATCCTTGTAGCATGGCTGCTGGCAGATCTGGGTCCTGGAAATGTGATGCGCAAGTTGAGCCTGGAACATCCGTTAGGAGGAAGAGAAAGGACGTGCTCAGAGACCACAGCACTGTGTCACAAGGACTCAGAGCCCAACCTGAAGAGCCTTTCTAATGAAACCACCGAAATGGATAGAAATGCACGCAGTACACTCAGGAGATCGAAACACACTTAAAACAGCAGCAACTACAACCACTCCCATCTAGCACTAGTAAAAAACAGATCAGTCACCTGTGGAAGCTGTGGTTGATCCCAGACTTTATTTTGAAAGCTGGCAAACAAAAGAAAAGCATCAGGTTTTCCCCCTAAAATTTTATATGAACTCTAATACAGAGTAACTAACTAGAGATTTGTCTTTGTGGTAATATTCTAGGTAATGAATGAGAAATGGGATATTTAATGTGTCATTATTACTGTCTTCTAGTGAATGAATGTCTAAGCCTTAAAGGGCATGCTCTGAGTATTACCAAGGAAGAGACAACCAACCACTACATTTTATGCACATGCACCCTGCTCCATACAAACAAAACCCAAGCCCAAAGCCAACCGAGCCTCTATATTCAACTAGCGACTTAGAAAACAGACAAGAGGGGCATGTGGAAGCACACTCAGCCACCGCCTGGCCACGCCAGTCTGCTCTGTCCGAGGCAGCCCCAGCACTGACTGGATACAGAGGGAGCGTGTGGGACTCTGAACCTCAGGCCTGCCCAGGCGGAGCGACCTGGAACCTGTGTCTGACTCAGGCCAGGAGACAGCGGGCAATGGCTGGAGAAACGCTGGTCATTTGGTCAAAGGGTGATTGCTCCAACCAAAACTGCAATAACAAAGAAAGAACAAGCTATAGATTTAAAAATACTTATGAAAAAAATCAACTGCTTGCCACCCGCAGACATTATCTGCATTCTAATTCAAAAAGCCTAAAAGTACCTATCTGTGAGACCACCTGCCAGTATGTCAGGAAATCTGAACACTTGACAGCATATTTGGAATTCGAGTTTACTTAAATGTGATCATGGTGTTGTTGTTATGTCATCTTTAAGTCCTTACAGCCTAGCAATGCATAGAGGAGACTGTTACAGAGGAAATGATGTAAGATCTGAGTAACGCAGGGGAGGCAGGGGGTGAGGGGCCGGGCTGTCAGCTTTAATCTGCTGAAGTTGGTGCCTGATCGTACAGTTGTTCATTACTGTTCTGTCTACTTTTCTACACAGTGGAAATTTTTGGTAATAAAGTGTTGATGTCAAAAGAAGAACTCCACTGTCAGGGAGCCCTGGCTGGAGACCAGGGGCACTGACGGTGTCACCGTGACCTCCACTGATCTTGTCTCCCTTCCCACCCTTGACGACAGGTGACACCATTCCCCTCAACAGCTGAAACGAGTCTGATGTCTCCTGTCTGCTCCTCCCCATGGCAGCCTCCCCATTGCAGGAGGAACCGTGGGTGACTCTTCCTGCAGAAACTTGGACAAGGTGGGAGCCCTTTTGCTCCACACATTCTGTGCCTGTGGCAGCATCTGCCCTTGTGCCAAGGGCCACTCGCCTCCTGCCCTTAGTGCTCCCTGGACAGGGAACACCCTTGTCTGGGACGCAATGGTCTCCCAGGGAATCTGGTTGCTGTGTGCAATGTGTGTGTCAAGGACAGCAGGCTCGGGAAGCTGGGGCAGAGGACCTTTGCCCTCTAGGGGGCAGGGCTGCTGTCTTCAGAAAGGGGTAAGGGAGTGACTCGAGCATCACACGTGCCAGCCATCGGGCTGTGCAATCCCTGAGCTCCCATGGTTCTGCCCCTGCCACATACGTGGATCTGAACAGAGCCCTCAGCCATGCTGGGATATTTTGGAAGCAAGGGAACAAAATAAAGCACATCTAATGCTCCAGCTGGGATTAAGATTGCAGAAGCATTTCTTTACTTCTTGACCATGTTATGTTTTAAGTTGCTCTTGCCAATGTGTCTAGTCTGGCTCCTAACATGAGTGGGTGTGAGTCACCCACGGGGCAGGGCTGGACTGCACTGGGCTCAGGACCCAAAGCGTTCAAAGCCCCTCAGCGGTGGCACTTGTCTCTGACTCAGCTCTGGCAATCTGGATGGATTAAAAAACTGGTGGTCAATTTAACACCAGCTGAATTAAGTCAGCATGGTGCTGAGTGTAGGTGGCAGAAAGTTGCAGCATAAAAAGAGACGTGGAGAGGAAGAGTGGGGCGTTTTGGGTTCTCTTAAGCCTTATTGTTTGGAGCTGTTGGTTCTTCTGGAGGAGCTTGTCATGCTGGCTTCCCGATATGAACTCAGAGATCATCAGAGGAACTCAGGACCCTGTCACTGAGAGTGGCTGTGGTTCACTTTGGGGGAGCTCTGGTCCTTACTTTGAGCAACACTTCCTGGCTCCAAAGGGGAAGATGTGTACTGTTTAATCTCCAGGAGAACCTTGTCATACTGGCTCAGTGACATGTACTCAACTGTTATCAGAAGACCTTGGGACCTCATTGTTACTGAGGATGGCTATGGCACTTTTCAGGGGAGCCCTGGTCCTTGTCTTGAGTGTCACTTCTAGCTCCAGTGTAGAACCTTCAACCTACCAGCACAGCTCCTTCACCCCACTGGCACAGACGTTTGAGGTTTCACTGCTGACCTTTGGGCCTTCCCAGTGTAGATCCATGAAACAGATTGGCGTGAGTCACTGTTATGGGCTCTAGACCTCCAGCTGGACTCATGGGAGGAAATTTCATGGGCTCATGCAGGACACTGCTGTGGGATCCAGCTCTCGGTTGAATTTTCTTGGGCCTTAAGTGTTGTGGGCAGATTTCCCATACTTTCTTGTATTTAACTCTGGGTGACCACTGTCAAATAGTATAAATTCTGTGTCCTGTATGTAATTGTTCTTGTAACCCCTGACTACAACACTGGGTTTAAATTGGGCTATTCTCTGAGCTTGCTAGTCAGTGGCAGCACAGTAGGTGAGGCAGGTTCTGGTGTGGGCACAGCCCTTCCTGAGCCAGGGGAACCTCAGGGGCCCTGTGAGCCTTGAATTCATCCCTTTCCAGAAAACCCCCGCACCTGGACCCACCTGACTATTTCTCTGAGTGCTCAGTTCGTATGCATCTGGAATTAACCCTTCCTTGCACACGTTACTTCTTCATGCTGAGCAACAGGGAGGCCTGTTTTATAATCCTTTTCTGTTACATTCACATGATCAGACTTGGTCTGATTCACAAATGTTTACTGAATTATTACAGACAAATCTTGAAGTATACACACTGCAGATCTATTTCACAGAAACTAAGGTCTCTGTTTTTCTTAGCTTCTACTACGTATGGGCAGCAGCCAGGGGCTGCTTAGCTGGCTGGAAATTTCACTCATTTATTGGTGATGGGTGGACTCTGGCACACGCGTGTGGACCCATGTTAAAATATGTGTTCCCTATAGTTCCACTGCACAATAAACTAAGCTTTAAAAACCCCACAGAAAGCAAAAGCACCGCTGTCTGTGTTGATCACCTTCCTCAAAGCCCGGTTCCCTCCTCGGACTCAGTGCTCTGAGAAGCAAATGGCCAGGATCCGACTATGCCAGGCTTCGGTCCCAGTGCAGGCTCCCAGCTGGGCCCAGCGCTGCCCAGGCCCCTCCAGCGAGCACCTGGAAAGGCACACCTAAAGAAAGGCATCGCAGGGTGAGGAAGCGGCACCACCAAGCTCCAGATTCTTAATGTAAACATGGACAGTTCCAGCTGCTCTCCAAAGTAACCCCCCAGTCGGCTGTGTCTCCACCTCTTACGTCCAGATCTGCCCACTTGCCGCCATGCGACACCCGGAGTATCTCCAGATCTGACTTTAGCCGAGACAAGCGTTCTCTCATGATAGGTGTGGCTGGAAGTCTGAGGGGCATCATTCAGCTGAGAAACCAAGCTGCTGGCATTGCTAGGCCTGCGGCAGAAAAGCCGACCGTGGACGGTGTCAAGGTGGCAATCAGCAGGCCAAGGGCCCTCCACACGTGTCTGGGTGCACTGGCCCAGAGTCCACCGTCGCTCTCCTTCTCCTGCTTAACTCCCGGGGCAGCGGCTCACATGTTCCTTCGTGACAGAAGTGAGACTCACTCGCAGTCTGGTACAACTGAACCCAGATCCCCAGGATGCCATTCTGGCAGAACGAGAGCCAGGCCACCTGTCCGTCTCGGGCCTGCTGTCTGCATGGGGCCATCTGTCCTGCGAGCTGCGGCCTGGCAGAGCAATCGGCTTCTCGCTCCTCCTCCCTGCGATGCCGAAGTGCAGGGCTGGCCTTGGGAGGTCAGCAGTGAATACATGTTTGGAGAGAGTAACATTTCCAGGACCGGAAACTGCCGCACTGACCTTGTGGTGTCCTATTAGAGCTTACATTAAGGCTGTCGTGAAGTCATTGTTATTTTTAAACCTGAGGTCAGAGGCTAAAAAGCAGAAAGCACAACTTCACCAAGGAAAATTTCGAGGGTCTAGTTAGGATGAGGTAGTTTTTTTTCATGGTTATTATTTTTCAGTGTGTAATAAAATATTTACATAAGAGAAGATATAATTTAAACCATTTTTGGATGTGCAGTTCCCTGGCTTTATGTATACTAATATTGTACAATCTCCACCACCATTTATCTCCAGAGTTCTTATCATCTCATTCTAAAATTCTGAAACCCCAGGCATTGGTAGCCAGGGTTTTGCTTCCTACTGACTATCTTGGTGTCTTACAGAAGTAGAATCACACTTTAGTTCTCCTCCTTTTGTGTTTAGATTATTTCACTTATCATGTTTTTGAAGCTCATTCATGCTGTAGCAGGTATCAGAATTTCATTCCTTTTAAGGCCAGGAAACATTCCAAAGTGTGGCTATATTATATTTATTCATTGATAGACACTTGGGTTTTTCTGCCTTTGGGTTTTCTGAATAATGCTGCTCATTCATGCAGAAGCATCTGTCCAAGACCCTGCTTGCATTCTTTGGGGGGATACAGAAGTGGGAATATAGGTGATGAACTTTCATCAGCAAGTCATCTGAAATCACAGAAGCTACAAGAACCTTTTTTGTCCAGTTGTTTTGGTTCCATTTTTGTTGTCATCTATACTGGTTCTTTTGAATCACTGGCTCCTATGGATTAGGATATCCATATCGATTCTTCCATATCCTCTTCCATGGTAACTCAGTTTGAATCATTTTGGTGTCTAACACAACCTACAGCCTGTCTATGAGAAGGAAGTGAGGGAATGAGGGGACTTCTGCATTATGATGTCCACATTTGATGAGAAATCCAGGTAGCTGCCATTTTTGAACTCAGTTGAGTTCTGTAATAGGTCAGCAGATGTAAAACATATACCTTCACATTCTGTGAACTTCAAGAATCACGACTGTAATATAGTACTGCTCGGTTCAGAATTTCCAGCTCTTTGAAGGATAATAAGAATAGAAATCTGTGCAATAACTACCTGCATGACAGTTAATGAACACAGTCCATTGTTACAATGTGGGCTTCCTTGTAAATGAAACATTAGGGGACTCTGACCCAATGAATTCCAGCCATTTCCTATCTGTTTTTGCTCCTCAGAATTAAAACAAAATGTCCTCTGCTCACTTTCTCCAACAGTTCTTTGGGAGAGTCAAGAGGAAAGGAGCTTTTCTTTTTTTCTCTCACTCAATATTTTAGTTATAGAATGACAAAATAACAATTTCAAAGAATTGGTGATCTAGGGTGAAAACACTCATGCTGAACCCTCCCCGTGCCTAGAGTCCCTGAAATAAAGAACGTTCATGCTCTTGGGAGGAAAGCCACGGCATAAAATCTGCCTTACCACCTGCCACCGCCTGTCAGATGGACGTCACTCTTACGTGACACCCACCTCCCTTTGGTGGGCAGTGCGGCGGCTCCTGAGTCTCATTCTGAACACAACCTCTTCCCATTTCCAAGGGCCACAAGCGTGGCCTCTGTCCACGGTAGCTGCCCAAGTATCTTACAAATAGGCATCTGGAATCGTGCAGCTCCTTCCACTGACAGTGTCATCAGTACATCTGAGGAGTTAGAACAATCTCTGCTAGGAGGAGCAGACCTTGCTGTGTTGACAGAAGTTTTCACTGTACCCCATAAGGATGAAATATGTTAGGCAAATCAGGTCAGGAAGCTCACCTCCCTTAGTCTGCCAAACCTCTCTGCCTTTTCCCATTGTGTGGGAGAAGCGTGTCAGTACAGTTCCCGTTGTGACAAGAATTCACATCAAAACACTCATGGGTGCCTCTGCCTCCATGGCCCGCCATTGTCTCCCTGTCTCTGTTACCTAGCAACAAGACCATCTCCTCCGTGCAGGCGGATAATCGCTATCATATATTAGTTTAAAGCACTTTCAGTCTTTCTTTTATTATTGAAAACTTTCAAAAATACCCTTCTTCTCACATGCAATTTAAATTGCCTGTAGTTTCTGATGTACAAGACTGCAAGGGGAAATCTGTGTGTGGCTTTCAGCTCTCTTCTGCTTTATCTCTATCTCAAGGCCTTGCAACGTGGCTAAAGAGAGAAGCAGAGCACATGTGGTCACCAAGGATCACTGCAGGTGACAGTGTCTACTCAGGTGACAGGGCCTCCTATTTTGAAGCCCACTTTGCCTCTGCTGAGGATCCCAAGGACCACATCGGGTGAGGCTGGGTTCCCCGTTGCCTCCTGTTATGGGGGTCCCTGGAGAAAGGTCTGAAGAAAGGGACCAGTCACAACAATACTTCATCAGTGCCTGTCAGTTATCAGTCAATCCTTTTTAAGAGATGGGACCAAAAGCTAAAATCTAAAAGCCACAGAGGACTCTGTTATGGAGTCTCTTTCTCTGTCTCTGTATCTCTCTCTATCTCTCTCTATCTCTCTCTCCCACACACACACACACACACACACACACACACACTACTACTGTTTTTGTCTCTTTGCAATTGATGAGGTGTTTTCACATTAAACCTGGTTTCTTAGGCAAAGACAGCACAAGGAGGACGGAGATTGCACAACTGCATGCTGAAAACCTGTATGCATGCGAAGGGGACTGGGTGCCGGGAATGCTGAGTGTCCTCTGAGGGCAGAGCCCAGGAGCCCCTAAAGTTGGCAAAGCAGCATGCACTGTGGACTTCACTTCCTCCCAGGAACCAGAGGGTCTGCGTGTGTGGTGTACTCAGAGCTTAGCAGGGACCTCCTGGGTCCTGCGGCAGGCGGTCTCCCCCATCAATAGCCTTCACAGGCTCACAGTTTCACCCTTTCTCTTCACTGATGGTCTTCTGCTCACAGCTCTCCATGTAAATGTCAGGCTGCACCTTGTCATGTCCTTTCCTCCAGGACTGCCTGGCCCTCCCTCATCAGAGCCGCTGTGACTCTGGATGTCTCAGAAACAGCTTGCACCCCCCCCATCCCCTTGCCGCAGGCACCTGCAGGCACAGCCTGCAGACACCTCACCCAGGGCCTCTCTGGGCAGGGCTTCTGCACCGGGCTCCACCCGTGCCCCGCTCTGGCCGTGGATCTGCTATAGTGTCCTCAGCTGCATGTTTCCATGCACGCTAGGCTCAGGCTTTACCTGCCATGGGACAGGACCCTAGGGCAGCCTCTGTGCTGGCAGACCATTCCCCACAGGGTGCAGGGCGCCCAAAGTGGTGGCATGAGGAGGGTTTTGCGCATCACATTTTATACATCCAGAGAAGAGGTCTACAACAAATCATCTCTTAAAAAGGAATCGTCCCCTTTAAAGTGCCAGTTACACCTTAAGTTAATCTTTTGTAAGTGGTGAGATTCCTTTATGCTTTTATAGAGGAAACCCCACTCCATGTAGCTGCATGATAGCAGTAATGATTCCTGTCAGGGTCCTGTGGAAAACACTTTCTCTACGGGGTGCGCCCTTTCTCCAACAGAACTTCTGTACTCTGAACAATAAGATCCTTGAGGGCAGGACCATGTCTTCCACATCTTTGCTACTTCCTTGGCAACACATGCAGCCTGTGGACAGCAGGCAGTGGTATTCATTTGTTGACGAATGAGTGACTGGATCAAGCATCTCGTGTCATGGATAGTAGTGGTCTTTGGAAGACTTACGGTTTTGAAAAAGTTTAAAAACAAAACAGAGTTAACTGGCCATGCCAATGTGACCAGGGCAGAGAACTGATAATTTTTTAAAATGACATTAAAGAAGTAAAATTAACAAAAAATATTCTATATTAAGTTGAAGTCTTTAGTTTCCCTCACCTTCAATATTATTTATTCTCATTCTTATAAGGAATGCTAAGAATTTATGAATTACCTCACAAACAATTTCAATACATACTTACATACAGGCATATGTAGATTATGCATAGCCATATACGATATGCTTTGTAAATTTTATAAAATTTATAATACTGGTATCAGACTCTATTCTATGTGTGATTATGTGACTTTTTTTTTTTCACTTAACTTTACATTTGTGAGTTACTATATTGTGCACAAGTGAATATGATTCAATTTTTATAATTTTTATAATTTGCAGGAAGCATTCTACATTTAATTTACCCATCCTTCCCATGCTTGGGCTAGTAGGTTATTTCCTGTCTTCAGGGCTGCAGGAAGCATATCCTGGGCCTGCCCAGATCTCTGGTTCATAAAATATGCTCATTTTCATATTCTTAATCTATAACCAAATCACTCTCTGCTGTCTTTGTGCAAATTTATACTCCACCAGCAGCAAGTTTTCTTCCCCTATCCTTGCTACATAAACACATTCTGCATTTTTATCCCACCAGGCACAAAAAGGACAATCTCTTCAGTTTTATGTTTTGTGACTACAACAATCAAATTCAGCAACCCTTAAGTGATTACTGGTACAGAGTCAATAATTACAATATGCCATAATGTGTCAATTTGGGCTCTTCACTGTTAATGCAGTGAGTTCCAATTAAGATCAAGTGACAGGAAGGGCTGAGTGCGGAGATGTGAGCAGAGCAGAGCTGGAGTGCGGTTCCGTGCACTGTTGAATTGAAAACAGTGCTCAGGGCGCCCAAACTTGCCTGGACTTGTGCCTGCAGGTCTGTAATAGATGCCATGGAGCATCATGACTCCAATCATTTTGGTTTCAATTTTTATACAAAAAAATCCTAATATAAATGGTGTTTCAATGCTAGGAGATTTCCCAAAGTTAGCTTGGTATCTACATCTTTAAGAAAAATAGCTTAATTATCATCGTAAATAATGTAGAACAGCACTGCTGAGGAAATGCAGATTAATGCTGATGATACAATTACTTCTACATCAGGATTTTTGTGATGGGACTCAGCAGACGCCAGCCTGGATGCAATGGCTGTGATTAGAGAGGGAAATGGCTGGAAGGTGGGGGTGGGGCTTGAAGGAAGTGAGGAGTCAGGACTTGAAGGCCCAAGGAGTAAAAGTGGATCATCCCCTAACATGGGTTGCCATGACAACCAGGAGCAACCGCAGTTCCCCCCATTACATTCTGGCCAGACGGAGTGGGGAGAAATAAAGACTGGCCTAGCTTGGGTCACCTGCCCTGCTCGTGGGCAGAGAAGCACAGGGCAGCTGCAGTGAACTCATGAGAGGCACACACAGGGACAGCTCATCTCCCGAGGAAGCCAGGTGACCCAGCGCAACTAGGGGTGACTGTGTGACGTGTGGTCTGAACAAGGAGACCAAGCTCCCAGCAGAAAGAGGATCAAGAGGCAGAGGGAAGAGAGGGGACAGGACGGAAATAGAATCAAGGCACGTTCTGTGCAAGCAAACTGATTTCTTGAAATCAGAATTTAGATGTCTTTTGCCCTGCAAAACAATTTTTCTCCTACTACTCTAGTCCCTGTTCTTACTAACTGCAGAGAAAAGGCCTTGGGCCTCAGAACCTTCCTCATCCATTTTGCTCCCTGGCCACTGTGGGATGGATACACCACAGGGGATTTGGCAACTGCTGGAAAACCAGACCATCAAGGACTGAGGACAGCACGAAACCCTCGATTTCTAAGGTCTCTCGAGTCAGGGGACTCGGGGAGACTGAGCAGGGAAAGCCGGACCCCAGCTTTTCTGTTCTGTGAGTCATTCGTGCACTCATGACACAACTCAAGTTTCCAGGTCCAGGATGATGTGCCCCAGGCCTCTGAGAGACGGGCCACCCCCAGCCCTGAGTTTCTCAGGCTTCTCGAGTCAGGTGCGGGCTGTTGTTTGTAGCTGGCCGTGTTCCCACACCCTCCTTCCTCCAGAAGCCTACTGTACTATATACGACTCTGCTTCCTTTCTTATCAGCCATGGATGCTTGTGTGCTAAACTTGATCTGAAAAAATGTACGATTACTGTCCTTACCTGAGGAATCCAACTATTTAGGCAATGTATCAATTAAGCGCTTAAACTCCTTTCTGCTCAGCTGTCCCTGCCTCTGGCCAAGGTCGGACAAGGCATTTGTCGTAATCGTGACCTGTTCACACCGCCTGCGCTGCTCGCCCTGCGGGGCAGAGCTCCATGAAAGTGATTCTGGTGCTGCAGTTCCTTGGGACGCGCGGTCAGGGTGTCGACCCCGCCTCTGCGTCAGAGCTGTCCATGTGCTCCTGGAGGCTGCCGCGGGCCAGCTGCGTCCTCTAAGGACTGACACTCCAGAGTGGCTGCTTCAGTCACTTGCTTCTCGGGGTCAGATTCTTTCACAGATACACACTGAGAGCTCGCTCCTGGCCTGACGTGGGAGGCATGCAGGGCAGGGTGTGGTCCCCTGGTGCACTCGCCAGAGCAGGGCGGGCCGGCGGAGTCAGTTACAGTTGGGTCTTATGATCTTGGAAGAGACCAGCGTGACACAGACATACACATGACTGTGACCTGAGGGAGAAGGGGGAAAGGTCCATACGACAGTGGAAATTCTAAAGAAAACGTACTTATTTCTGAGTAGGGCAGCGGCATGGAACCCATGGCACACGTGTTACTTGTTTTTAAGATAAATAATGTTAAGGTCTGGGTTGTTTTTTCTCTAAACTAAATCTTCAGCATTCAGGTTTAACTGCAGCACCGGTGGTTTGTGATAAGCACAGCAAATGAGTTTCAGTTGCAGTGAAAGGTTCGCCATCCCCGGACAGGGTAGTGTGCTCCTTTGGTTGGCCTCCATGACAAGGCATCAGAGACTGTGTCTCAAACCACACAAGTTTACTTTCCCGCATTTCTGGAGGCTGGACGTCCAAGACTGATGACTTACAGGACAGACGTCTTCTGAGGCTCTCACCTCGGGTTGTTTTCCTTTGCCCTACTCTCCTTTTACAAGAAAACCAGTCACTGGATTGGAATCCATTTGTGTGACCTCATCTGACCTTAATTATCTGTGTAAATACCCAACCTTCAAACACATTCGCATCCGAGATACTGAGTGTTAGGGCTTCAAAATAGGAATCTGGGCTGACATGGTTCAACCCAGAGCAGGGCTTGGGGATGCTTCATGAGTGAGGTCAGCGCTGACCAGATTTGGAGCAATCCTTGGAGAGGCAGCCGACTTAGGGTCAGACGCACAGCCTAGCCAGGGCTGGAGCTGGACAGGTTTCACTGAGCAGCAGGAAAAACCTCAGCTCTTTTACTAAATGCCTGACCTGAAGACTGAAGGCTGGGCCTGGGACAGATTTCTTATAATCGCAGCAAGAGTAAAGGCTTGAGAATGGATCTTCCTAGGGGGGGCCAGAGGAAACCAGGTGTGGAAACCAGGAACTCAGGTCTTAGGGTGCTGTCTGAGCCTGCAAGCTACATTAGCCCAGCACCGCCCCTCCCCTCCCCCAACTCCTCTCTCCCTTTTTTTTTTTGTTGCTGTTTTTATTATTCAAGAAATTAGAATGTGAACTTTTTGGTCACTTGTCACCCCAAGAAGTCCAGCTGGCAAAAGCTTCAATGAGACTGTCATAGACCAGTGATAAAAACTTCACAAGGAAAAGTGTCTTCAGAAGGAATTAGGAAATAAGAGAATAAAATCTGAATATATGTCAGGTGAGTAATTCTCAATAGTTGGAGAATAGAATTAATCATGATAATTAGGTCTAATTTTAACTTTAAGCAAGGCTAATCATTCAGACAGGAAACTACAGACTGCCACCTTCTCCTGCCCCGGACTCTGGAGGAGGAAGGGCTCTGAGCGGTGGCTCTCCGCACACCAGGCCCCTCCTGCTCTCCGCTGTAGCGTCTTATCATCTCCCATGCTATCTCTATTGCAGTATAAAATAATACGTTACACCAGACTGCTGAAACGGTCTGGAACAGCATAGGGCAGATGAAATCTTTCCTTCTGTCATGTGGATTGTCCCAGAGGGTAAAATTAAAAGGAGTCTTAGAAAATTATTGTAATATGTAAGATAATAAAGTATATAGGAAAACTTGGCTAGGACATTGCCGGACTCTCCCCATAGCAGGGACATTTAAGTTCTTTAAGGATAATTTATGATAACTTTATTGCTTTGTTGACCAGACTTCTGAAATGTCATGGTTGCTAAAAAAGAGAAGAAACAGGTTGTGGCTCCTATAATAGGAGATTTAGTTTTCAAAATGTCAGGCTATTAAACACTTAATTGTCCACTTATAGAGACAAATTCTACTATACCAACTTGTTTCTCAAAGAATATTCATTTTTAAAAGTGTCTTTAAAAAGACTGTAAACCAATGCAAAAATGACTATGATAAAATATTGAGCATACAAAAAATAAGTGTGAAAATTGTAAATGCAGTGTGACTTCAATTATATCAAATAAAAGCACACATATTTAAGAATGGAAAGGTTGTAAAGATGGCACCAAAGTTTTAAAAGGTATTTGTGATTGAGTGATGACAAAATCAGTATTTTTTTCTGTCTAGTTACATGTATTTCCCAATCTTTTTTAATATTCATGAATTTCTCTCATAATTAGAAAGCACTTATAATGACCTAAAAAGTCTGCATGCTCCAAACAATGAAGGAATGTATTAGTCCGCTCTCCCATTGCTGCACAGGAAACCTGACAATCGCAATTCAGAGGAAGGCAGGTTTAAATTAGTGCTGGTTTGGGGGATTCAGTCCATAGGTAGCTGTGAACACCATGGTGAAGGGAGTGGCAGAGCAGAGCTGTTTGATTCATGGTGGCCATAGAGCAGAACAGAGGGACAGCGCCAAACAGGAATGGGTTAGTCACCAGATACAGTACCTAAATCCACCCACCCAAACTACCCAAACTACCCAGCAGTGTGCTTTACTAATTGGAGAGACAGTTCTCAATACAATGAAGTTGACATATCAGGATTTATGGACACAATCCACCCCTTGTCAACTTTACACCCAAACACATTTCCTTAAATCATGTTTTATCACCAATTAAAGACAGCAACAAGCTCATAATTCTGCCTAACAGAATAGAATTATCCAGTGTTCAATTGGAGAGGCAATAATCCCTTCTCCAGAGTTCAACAGTTATAGAATTTTGCAAAAGTCCAAGTTCAAGTCTCTTCTGAGACTCAAAGCAAGCTCTTAGCTGTGCAATTTTGCGATGTTTTTAAAAAGTTACATAATCCTAAAGTACTATGTCACAGGGAAAATATTCTCATTTCCAAAGGGAAAAATAGAGGGATAGGAAAGACTCTGACCAAAGAAAGACTGGAAATCACTAGGGCAAACTTTAAATCCTGGAGCTCCATGTCCAGTATCCAGGGTACATACTAGTACAATGTGAGTCCAAAAGGGCACATATGGCCCATTCCAGTGGCCAGACCAGTTGAAGCCCATGAGGCCTCTCTTTCGGGTTTGTTCTAGTCATGACCTGCAGATTTTCTCAGCTAACATTCCATATTCCTTGCATCTACAACTTTCTGGGCTTCACCTTTGGTTTCATTCCTGTAGTTTCATGCATGGGAATGCGTGCAGTGAGCGGTTCCTTGTCTGGCCTTCCAGAGGTACCCTTGAAAAATAGGGGAAAGCTTCCCTGACTGCACAGTCCTTGCATTCTGCAGGTCAACAAAACTAGCATCACATGAAGGACTCCAAGGTCTGGTGTCAGCAGGAGCAGTAGCCAGGCCCCATTGGACCATGGCTACAGTGGTCCCTGAGTGTCCAGATGACTGAACACAGTGAAATGAATTGCCGCAAGTGAATTCTCTGGGGAATTCTTCTCCACTAGGGATTTCAGGGACTCTCTCTGCAAATGGAAGGTTGACCCTTTTGTACCTTTGAGCCTGCCATGCATGAAATTTTGGTGATTCCTGAAATACCCTCAAGTCACCTTTTTTCTTCACCTTGTACAAAGCAGTTGGTTTCTTTTTAATGGTGCTAATCTCTTAATAGCCATACTTCTTTGGCTTCAACTTTATACATGATTCCTTCCAAGCCAAAATTCACTGTTTTAAAAGCTTTCTGCTCTACTTTTTGCTGATTCTCATTACAAACAGGACTAAAAGTAGCCAGTAGCATCCATGTTATAGCCTGCATGTTTCTTCTGCTAGATTAGTTAGTCCACTGCCCTTAATCTCTCTCTTCTCCAAAGTCTCAGTAAATGGGTAAAATGTAAATAAAGTTTCTGTCACAGTATAACACACATGGCCTATAGTCCCAATGTCAATGGAAACCCTATTGTCAACTGAAACCTCCTGAGCCTGGCCTTTACATCTGCATTCTGATACAACCTGGCCAAGAAGAGGGCATAGGGTCACACGGGATGTGCTCCTTGAACCACCCACCAAGCTCTGTTTGCAGTGTTGTAGGGTTCCTGTAGCCCACTTCTCCAATCTTTCCAAGATCCCTCTGTAAACTAGTTCTGAAGACTCCTAAACCAGTCAAGTATAGTCACAGGGATGACCTCACTTCTCTGGCACTGATTTGCTTATTAGTCAGTTTTCTTGTTGCTGAACAGAATACTCAGCCCTCACAATTTAGAGGTGGAAAGGTTTAATGTAATTCAAGCTTTGGGGCATTCAGTCACGGGCAGCTGGGTCTGAGGCAGGAACCTCACGGCAGAAAGGCATGGCAGAGCTGCTAGGTTCACGGTGGCTGGAAAGCTGAGGAGGGGAACAGTGATGGACAGGAACATATCCCAAGGTCATTTCCACCCAGACACACCCAGAAGCATGCTTTACTAATCTGCGGGGTGTTCCTTAATCCAGTGAGGTAGACATACCAGGATTAATGGTCACAAGGAGTTAAGATAAATTTCTCTTCACAAGGTAAGTTTGAACTTTCATACTCTGAAAGATTTATAAAGAAATCAGAGAATGATTTAACCCACAATACCAAATAATAAATGTCTCACCCAAAGGAAATTGCAAAGTCATTTTTCATCATTTTATGAACTCTGTTCATATTCTGTGATGGGTTCTCATTTCATTACTGTGTGTTTTCGGATAAGAGAGAGAAAATGGCTTTGCAGGATCACAAAGGAGTGGATGATAAAGAGCTGGAAAACTCATCACAACCTGGCCAAGGACAGAGTAGAGGGTCACACAAGGTGCATTCCTCCCTGGGCTCCAGCACCTGGTGACAGGTCCTACATGGAAGCAATGGGGCCAGTGTGGCTGGGGGTGGTGTCGGGGGTGTGTGTGTGAAAGAGAATACACAACAAAGAGACAGAGACACAGAGAAAATGTCTTGCTCCCCTGATGCTTGGGTCTAAATCATCACCTTCATCCTAAAAGGGAAAGTTTTGCTGCTGCCTAACTCAACTAAATATTTAAATGTTAGTGGTATTTATGCTTACAGTGGGAAATGCTTCGTCTTCGGTGCAGAGGCTACGAGGTGATGGCAAGCAGGCCATTCAGTTGGCAGGGTGGAGGTGTGGGAGAGGCAGGAGCACCTCGGGAGGTGAGAGTGAGGGACTCACATTTTCTGAGGCTCCTGGGGTAATGCAGGAACCAGAGGCCCTGACCAAGGCAGAGGTCTCCAGTGCAGCTTTCTGTCAGCCTGGGTCTTTTTAACACATCCCATTAGTCAGCTTTCTGGTTGCTGGGACAAATTACCGTCACAATGTAGAGGAGGACAGGTAGGTTTGAATCTTGGAGAACTCACTCACAGGAGGCCAGCTCCAAGGCAGGACTGTCCCAGGGGAGGGCATGGCCGTGTGGGCTGGAAGCAGAGCAGGGAGCAGCACCAGAGAGGAAGGGCCAGCCACCAGACAAGAGCCCAGGGCCATGCCCTGACGACCCCAGACACACCGGAAGTGTGCTCCCTGAATCCCCTAGCGGGTGCCAAACCACCCAGCTAACAGCAAATTTTAACTCTCACATGTATTACTCATGGGACCCCTTTGTCTCTGAACCTTTTTCTTTCAGGGGACTTCGCTTATTGTACCTAATTAGCAAGTCCAAAGATAATAAAGCGAGATATTTCTGACTTTATTCTGAGAGTAGACAAAGGATTCTGTGTGGATTGTGATAGATTGTTAAAACCCTGCCTTCTATGAGTGTATCCTTGACTCGTCCTTTACCTTAGCTGGGAAAGGGAAGGCATCCAGTTTAGCACGTGTGTTATTTACCAGCATGATGAGCAGAGCTTGGAACAGTGTCTGCTCTTTCTTGGTCCTGGCTGGAATCCCGAATTTACAGTGTGAATCGGAGCTGGGTGGGGAAACTGCAAAGGACCTCAGAGGGGCTCCAACCTGCAGGCAGACTCCCTCCCCTCCCCCCTTCCCTTCTCCCTCACTCACCTCCCCTCCCCTACACCCCCTCCTCCTGGCGGAAAGCCACTGCCCACCTCAGTGGACTCTGCCTCGGACCCCGACCTACTGCCGCTGCACTTGTAGTGCTGCTGGTCTGTGTCCTCTTGGCCTTTGTCGGCCCACCGCGAGGCGACAGCATCTTTCCTAGGCGCCAAGGTGTCTGTGGGTTTGCAGATCTCAGCCCACCACGGGGGCTCCCTGGGACCTCCCCGAGCCCGCGAGGTCGCAGGTGGACTCAACTGAGGATGCCCAGTCCTTCTGCTGCAGGCCACCGACCTGCGCAACGCCAGAACACGCTGAAGGGCCTGGGCTCACCATGGGGCGTTGTGGTCACTCTCATGGAGCGGAGCATGCACTGGGCCTGCATGACCTTGACTTCCATCACAGGACACAGTCCGCTTGGCCTCTCCGAAGTGCGAGCACCATGGCCCAGGTCTGCAGCTGCTTCACCCTGCAGCCTGTGCCCTCATTGTCCCCTCTGCCTCTGCTGCAGGCTGAGGGAGGGTCTGTGCACCCCTGACTCTCAGCCGAGGACGAGGCTCTGGCCAGGAGGAGGCCGAGACAGGACAGTCTCCACCCTCCCAGTGGGAGCAGCTTTCCAGAGAGTGAGCGGGTTAGCTTCCCACGTAGGAACTGGGGCCTTTTCTGCCTTGCTTCCTGTGGAAAAGGCCCTAGTCCTAAAAGTCCAACCCTTTGTTGCTACAAGGGAGACATTGAGGACAGGACGAGCTCGGTATGGCCGAGGCCCTGGTCTTTACCGGGACACAGATTTGGGAGCGGAGACGCGGTTATTCCCGACACCCGCTGGCCTGGCAGTGAGATCCTGGCTCCCTGGCCTGGCAGTGCGATCCCGGCAGGCTGGCCTGACAGTGCGATCCCGGCCGGCTGGCCTGGCAGTGCGATCCCGGCAGGCTGGCCTGACAGTGCGATCCCGGCCGGCTGGCCTGGCAGTGCGGTCCCGGCCCCTTGGCCTGGCAGTGTGGCCCTGACCTGCGGACTCCATGCTAAGCGCGGGGTCGCCCCAGCGAGGCGGGAGTTTACCCCGCACTGCACAGTCTCGGTGCACAGGAGCGCGCTGGCTCCTTCCAGAGAGGATTTCTGTCTCCCGCAGGACGCAGCTGTCACACCCGAGTCAACTCAGATTCCACTCACGTTCTCCAAAAGCAAAAAACAGGAAGAAAGATGGAGCACAGAGGAAGGAGGAGGAAACCAAGGCTAGAAAGCAGCGCGGAGGGCAGGAAGGGAGAGAGGGAAAGGCACAGGGAGGCCCGGCCATTAGCAGGCTGACCCTAAGCCTAAGGCCAGGCCTCTCACTGCAGGGCCTCCGGAGGGCCAAAGCGTCCCTAAGGCCTGCGGCTGCCACACCGTGGCCTGCGTTTCCTTCTGATGTAGGACACCTGCGAGCGCCCCCAGCAAACACCCGGAGCGCGGTGGGCGCTGCAGGCTGCAGCCCCGGGGCGCCTCCAGGCCTCACACCGCTGCTGCGCTGCTTCCAGTTTACGCTTCCTCCCTCCCTTCCTCTGTCCCTTTGATCTTCTTCTCTCCTTCCTTCCTTCCTCCCTCCTCCTTTCCGCTCCTCTTTTCTCCTTCCTTCCTAAGATATCACATATAAATGGCAGTATGCCATATTTTTGTTTGGTTTATGAATATTCCACTGTGCACATACGTGATTTAAAATCAAACTGGAATCCATATTAATCAGAACAGTATAGCACGGGCATGAAAAGAGGCACACAGAGCGAGCGAGCGAGCCAGCAGAGGTGAGGGCCGCAGACTTGCCCGTCGGGGAGGGCTGGGGTGGGCGGAGGTCCTTAAGGGAGAGGAGGGGCCTGTATCTCACCCTGGGCGCGTCCTTGAGGTCTCTGCACAGCGGAGAACCTCGCCCACTGGAGCTTCCGGGCTGACTCACGGCCAGCGGAGTTAGAAAGACAGATGGGGTGGGGGAGCTGGAGGCTGGCCCTGACCGAGGGGGTCAGGCCGGCCCTCACCCCAAGTCAGGGACCGGCCTGCACCGCGCTCTGGGGGTGGGCGGGGCCTGCTTGCTGTCTCAGTTCTGCGAGTGGCCCGGAAGTCCTCATCCCGGGAGAAACCGGCCCAGTCTCCACGGGAGGACCGCTTGGTCTCAGTGGGTGGGGCTCTGTGCAAGTCAAGGTGACCCAATGGTGAAGCAATGACTGAAGACTCTAGGTGCAAATGGCAGCTGAACGTCCTGTAAATCTCGTGTCCTGATGTCCTCAGTATTGAAGCGGGGAAGACAGGTGATGTAAATTTAGGGCTAATTAACCCTGCATTAGACAGACACTCCCTGCATGAGCTGGGGGGCCCTGACCCAGCGACTTCCTAAGGACACAGATAGAAAAAAAAGGACAAAGATGCCAAGGCCCAGGCACCTGCAGGCCCTGACTGCTAGGCAGGAGACAAACCAAGCTTTGGATGGAGCCTGAGTGTCCTTTGTCCCTCTAGGATGAGCCCTGATGGCTTCATTTTCGGTCTAGTTTATTCCAGGGACACCACAGTGAGGGCCGAGGACGCAGCTAACTGTGGAGGCCCGGGGTGGGGTGAGTGAGGACAGAGTACATTCTGTGGTCCCTGCAGGTAACGCGTTGACCTGGCCCCAAGAGGTGTCTGCTCCTTGTCCCACAAAGGTCTCTGACTCTGCTCCTGGGGAGCACATATTCCACAAGGAGACAGGAAAGACACGGTGGGGAGGAGTCTTCTCAACAGATGGTGCTGGGAGAACAATGTCTACATGCAAATGAGTGAAACCAGACCCTTACCCTTCACCACACACAAAAATCAATACAAAACACATTAAGGACCTGGAGGTAAGACTAGAAACCATAAAGGCCTTAGAAGAAAATGTAGGGAGAAGCTCCTGGACATGGACCCAGGCCTTGATTTTGTGGCTATCACTCATAAGCTCTGGCTGTGAAAGCAGAAATAAACAAACTGGGAAAGTATACCAAACTGAAGAACCCCCACCGCAAAGGAGGCACTCAACAAAGTGAAAAAGCAGCCTACGGATTGGGAGGAAGCATGCGTGACTCACACATCTGGTGAGGGACTAATGTCCAGGTTATATTAGGAACTCACAACTCAACAGGAAAGTGAGTAACTTTATTAAAAATATTATAAAGGCCAGATGGACATTTCTGCAAGAAAAAGGTGGATTAAAATGGCTGAGAGGTGCATGAAAAAGAGGTGGCACTAATCACCAGGAAATGCAAATTTAACCGCTGCCCGGAAGGCATCAGCCGTGAGTATAGCTAGCACCATAACAACCCGAAAAACAACAGCAGCAGACGAGTTCTGACGCAGGTGTGTGGAAAGACAACGTGCGCCCTGTCCGTGGGAATCCAAGTGGAAGACACTGCTGTGGAAGCTCCTCAGAAGTTCAAAATCTGAGCACCAGACCATCCAGCAATGCCTCTTCTAGTTTCCACCCAAAGGGAACGAAGCCAGCACTCCAGAGAGCACTGTGCACCCTATTTGTCACTATGGCATCCCTCGCCATGGCCCAGGGCTGGGACAGCGTCTGTCGATAGACAGATCGAGGACACATATGCCCACCTCACACGATCAACATGATGTTACACAGCTGTAAGAGAACTGCATCTGCCTGCTGCCGAGCTCTGAGTGCTCCCAGAAGCTTATGGGACTCCCGCCGGAAGCACCATGCTTTTCCTCAGCTGGACTTCAGCCAGAGAAGGTGGCTCAAGTGACAGCAGAAATGGGAGAACTTTGAAAGGAATTTTCAGGGACTCAGAGGTGCTGCACCTAGGAAGCACTGCAGCCCCTGTGGGAGGCCCACTCGCCAGATGCCCCGGCTGGGTCTGGGAGCCCAAGTCACGTCCTGAGCAACTGCGTGGCACTGTGGCTCCATTCAGGGTGGCACACGTCTGAAGCCAGCAGACCTGAGTCCCTCAGTAAAAGCTGACTGCCTGGCGATGTGACCGAGCACGCCAACACACTGTGGCAGGTGTCCAGAGCACCCAGGCCACAGCAAGTCAGCCTGGCAGGGGCAGAGAGTGAGAGGCCTGCGTGGGCACCATCCCATGTGCAGCTGCAAAGACTCCCATGCTAGGCCAGCACAGAGCCGCTCCTGCCTGTGACAAAGGCTGCTCCAACTGTCTTAGCTGAGAAGTCTGTTTCCTGTGCTTCCTAGCACTGAAGTGACTCACTGAGGTCTGTATGTTGGGTGGGCTGTAGCTAGGTTCAGACATTTCTGGGGAATGATTCATCTAGAAGCTTCTGGAAAAGTCCTTCCAGCACCCACACCAGATGACAAGAACCTGATGAAGGCTGTCAAGGAAACAGCCAGACAGAGCAAAGCATAGACTCCCTCAGCAGGAAAGAAAGCCTGTCAGGACTGAAGGGTGACAGTGTTGAAAGTGAAAACCCACCTTCTTTGGGGGTTTCCTTTTCACTTACATACTCAGAACACTGCCTTCCTGAGTTGCCAGATTTTCCAGGCCTCTTTCCTTCCATCTAGGGGAGGGGTTGACAGTCTCAGGAGACAGGAGGGAGGAGAGCGAAACACAAACATGCTCTCCAAGGGTGCGAGTGCCTCTGCCAGAAGAGTAGCTCGGCACTGGCACTGGGGAAGAGACGGGAGAAGAGAGGTGACTGCCACCTGCCTGTCCTGTGTGGGCAATGCTACCAGAACCGCTCTCTTCACTGGTTCTGACTTGGGGACATGGAGCACAGGGCGGTGCTGGGTCCCAGCCTTGTGTATCAGGAGATGCCATCTTCTGGGAAGTTGGCTGCTAGGGAGGGACAGGAAGAGGGACGAGGTGGGGTGAGATGATGTGGGAAGCAGGCATCTCTAAGGAAGGAAGGAGCATCCATACCGGCCGGAGAAGACAGCCCACAGCCCCGGAAGCTGGCAGCTGGCGCCTAGGAAACTTGCAGGAAGTCCTTAGCAGCTCAGCAGGACCTTTATTGGGTTGTGGTAGTGGCACAGAGCTGATGTCAGACTCCACTCTTCCTGGGGACAGGCCACTAGGGGCCTCCTTCAACAGTGTGGCTGCAGGCACGCCCACCACACACCTCTAGCACTTCACCAGATGCCAGCAAGGCAAAGCCACTGAGCAAATGGGCACTGAGTCCATGCCAGGGGTGGGGACCAAAGTATCTTTGTGCTTCAAAGCTTGAGCAGTCTTTCCACTAAGTTTAGTCAAAATGAATACACATATATGGCCTTGGGAATCATCTTTAAAATCAGGGAAAGTTTGCAGATTGGGGAGAGGGGAGCAAAGATGGTCATTTACATGTTGCCAAAGGAAGAGATGCTTTGGCAGTGCCTGGGTGGCACTATGTGAGGGCTGGGAGCCAGAGGCAATGTGTACTTTGATTCCCTGGCACTGAGCTCTGGAGCAGCACCCGGGTACAGAGAGCAGGAAGCGCTGAGGGGAAAGCACTTGTGTCAGTGTAGCACTGTGCTGGATGTGGGGTCCAACAGAACTGGAACCTCCTGTCCTCCATAAGGAGGCTCATGTCAGCCATAACACCGCAACCTCAGGGGCTGCCGGCTAGGCCCTGGCGTGTGTGTCCATGCACCGTGCGTGCGTTGTGCGGAGGAGACAGCATAACACAGTGACTTGGGAGGTCAAAGAGGTCCTGAGAGTCTGTCCCCAGATGGAGGCCAAGGATAAGCTTGTGTAGCTCAGGCTGCACACGGCACAAGTGTGTGGGGTGATGTCACAGCACTGCACCGCACCCCTGTGAAACAATGCAGAGCTGAGCAAGAACCACACATCTGGGCTTTGGGGGAGAGATGAGTCCAGATGTTGTAGACAGAAGTAGCAAGTGCTGCACATGCTACACATAGCCTGTGACCCCCAACACAGAGGACAAAGCCCAGGCAGTCACCCCAGTTCGCACCATGCCCAGCAGCAAGTGACCAATGAGGGTGGGGCCCCAACAGGGCTGCTTCATTGGGTGCCACAGCTCAGGACCGGGTGACACAGTTGCTACTCACACAGGGCCACTGTCACCAGCTCAGTTCTGGCTTTCAGCAGCCTTTGGAAGTATGATTTTTTAAGTGAAATGCCCTGATTTTAGAATGTTCCCAACTAATTGAATTTTTACAAACACCCTGTGGGTCAAACACAACATCTGTACCCCGCACTTGGCCTGCAGCTGGCTGGTTTGCTGCTTCTGCATTAGATAATTTAAGAACCCGTGACGAAAGGAATAAGCAGTATGCTACCTAAGGCTACCAGATGCCACATGGCTCTGTCACAGCAAAGAATGCTTCCCGCAGGAACCACACCCACACCAAGGTTACTGCGTGGGGAAAGAGTGTCGGCATTTAGATCTGCTGGGTTTCATCTTCCTAGACTCTGTTCAGAGATGTTTTCCTTACCCAGTAGTTTGCTCCTTCCCGCCCTTATTCTACCATGGTCTGTTTTATTGCCCCCCCTGGAGATGGGCCAAGGCCAGCGAAGAATTAGCCTGCAAATCTTTCCAGGTTTTACCTCCCCCAGCCTAAAACCTTAGCAGTAATTTGCGGAAGAGGTAAAGGAAGGAGGATTTCCCACAAGGACAAAGAGGCTCTTCCCTCCTGCTCCAGGTGAGAAAGAAGTGGCTCCTCCCAGAAGAGGAGGAGAAGGAAAAATGGTCCTGGCCAGACACCAAGCCCAGGTGCTTAGCCTGACCTGCCCAGTGCCCAGCATCAAGGGGGTGAGAGGGTGGCCCCTCTTACTAACACAGGCAGAGGGGCTGTGGACAGAGTGAAAAATATATCTGCACTCCTGCACAGGACCAGTGACTGTCTGACACCAGGCCCAAGCAGACAGGCAGCAGGTGACTCAGTGGTGATGAGCTCTCCTGGTTTTCTGTGCCTGTGACCGTGGCCCCAGAACCTTTGCCCCACCCTCAGTCTCAGAAGGGAATAGGAGGGGACAATCCCAAGTGTGATCATGGTGAAGTTTTCTTCTGCCTCCTTATGGTGGCCAAAGTTAGAACAGATGGAATCACAGGAGATGTGTTAATTCCTCCACATCTAGGGATGTGGCCTGAAATTCCAGCCTATAACATTTTACTTAGAGACGTCACACTCTAAAGTCTCCATGCTTTTGCACAAAATTCTTTCAGAACTCTTTTCCCTTTTTAGAACAGATCTGGTTTTTTAGTTTTTTGTTTTTTTGGTGACACATTCTATGTCCTAATCTGGAAGGACTCTAAGGACAGTTCTGGTCAGGCCCTACCTAGGCATCCAGGTGAGGACACTATGGTCCCTTGGAGGACTCACAGGTAGAAGCCTCAAGTAGGGTCAGGGCTTCAGATGCTATTACAGTTTGTACCTGGTCCCCCCACCCCCACCCCCGCAAAACCTCACACACTCATAGGTGGGGCTTTTCAGGGCTGGATATGTCTTGGGTGTATGATTTTAGGTGTGGACAATGGGAAGGCCCATGCTGGGTATGGGTGGCACCACTCCAAAGGCTGGTAGCCTGGATGAGATAAAAGGGAAAAGGATGCTTGCTTCACTGCTGCTGCCTCCTGCCTGCCATGCTATGGACTGTTTCTCCTCTGTGATGCCCCTCTGCCATGCCATCCTGCCTTTGAACCAGCTAACTAGAGACTGAAACATCTACAAACTAGGATCCAAAATAAACCTTTCCTTGTTTACTTTGGGTGTTTGGTATTTTATCTCAGCAATGAGGAAGCAATCAAGACAGCTGCTAAAATGTGGTCTCCAGTGCTGCAGAGAAGGCTCTTCCAGCGTGCTCTGCCCCTGACAGAGTGCCTGGAACAGGTCTACACTGCAGAGGAACATGGAGACCCCTTGGACTAGATTTCTACCTGTCTGTGCCATCTCTCTCCTGATACAGAAAGACCAGGGAAATGAAAAATAGTCACAGGTTAGAGAGTATTTGTCCTCTTACTTACAAGGAAGAATTCAAAGGAATGATTTTAAAAAACAAAAGGAGCAGAACGGTGTGGTGGGAAGAAAAGCGGGTTCATGGTAACTTGCAGAGGCCTCAGCTGATGTGAAGTTGGCCACAGAGCCCACTGTAGACATCAGGCCTGCCCAGTCCCCCTTAGGAGGGCATCAGCTTGGTTAGCACTCCTGGATTCAGCAGGTTAGAATTCTGGGTCACTAGAGCCCACTGGGCAGTGCTGTCTTCCAAGGACACATTTCATTTTAGTAAGCTCACTGGTACAATTTACATACATATAAAACAAACAGGCTGCTCCTGATGGCCATCGCTGAGCTCTGATCGCTCCATCTGCTGTCGTTTCATGGTGATTCTTCTCCCTCTTCTACACAGGACCTGGTGCCACCAAGCTTTGCCCCAACACCATTGTCAAAAGGGGCTCTCACCACCCCGGTGGAATTCATTTCTAACCATAACTTTGAAGAGCATGGCTTTAGCTTTGAGTATGACCACAGACACAAATCTGCTCTCCAGTTGTCTGCTACCCAGAATGGGATTCAGGGCCACTGACACAGTTTCTGAAAATAAAGATCTTTGCTGTTCATGGTACAGCAGACATCTGATGTTACCATGATTAGAGCAATGTGAATCCCAGATTTTGAGAAGAGTATTCAAAATTTTAGAGTTATATTGAAGATAAATCCTTCCATTATATTTCCAAAATATAATGATAGACCATACTTTATTCACTGGGCCAAAGAACTGCTTAATAATGAAAACTACTTAAGTTTTACTCTAACAATCTTTAAGAATTGATCATGAAAACAGCGAGAGAATTGGTAGATCACTCTGGGTTCTGGTTGGGCTCTGCCCAGTGACCCCAAGTGTCAGGGGAACCTCCTGCACTGAGTGGCACAAGCAGAAGGACTGCACATCAAACGCCACCTAGCCATGCAACCTAACTACTTTGCCTGGAACCTTGGAGGGCTCACACCCAGCATCCCCAAACAGCTGGGGAGCTTTGGTGCGCGATGTGGCATGAGCTGAAGTCCTGCACAGTGTACGCCATCTAGCTGTTGAGCCTTGGAACACCACTCAGTACCTGGTAGAGACTTGCGCAGCAACCTCAAGCAGCCAGAGCTTTGGAGTGCCGCGTAGGGTGTGCTGAAGGTTTGCCCAGTGTTCTCCCCACATATGAGGAGCCTTTGAATGCCACTAGGGACCTGATAAGGCCTGCCTAATTACCACTCAACTAGGGAAACTCCTTGCAGTACAGACAGACATCCTAAACCCAGGAAGCAACTGGGACCTCACATTCAGCTTCCTCAGGGGAATACAGGAAAATGACAAAATGAAAGAGCAAAATGCAATCTCAAACCTCCAGCCCATCCCAAACAAGCCTAGGAGACACTGACATAGAAGAAAATGTAAGCCATACACATGAAACTCCTGAAATGACAGCAACTGAAGTAAAGAAACAACTCCAGGAAGCTGTAAAGAACTCAGATCAGAAATAATGTCCTAGGTAAAAAGAGAAATGATAAACATAGTAAAAGAGATGCTGAACACATCTAAAGAAGACATAGTTTAAAAAAATTGAGGAGCACTGCGAAAAGATGGAACCCTTGAATGAATAATATAAGAAAGAAACAGAATGCATAAAACAGATTCAAAGAGGTATCCAGGAAATCAAAAATTCCACCAAAAGTTGGCAAAACTGCCTGAGTGAATGTGAAGATAGACTTTCAGGTCTCGAAGACAAGATTGCAGCTAGTGAGCATGAAAGGAAAGATCTTTTAAAAATAACAAGGAATCAGGAAATAACAATTCAACAGTTGCAAAATGATACAACTAAGATTGATAGGTGTAAACAAAAAAGGTGGCAACACAAATGATATAAAAAGACTATTCACAGAAGTAATAGCTGAAAATTTCCCAAACATAGGAAAGGAAACTGACATACAGATAAATGAAGCATATAAACAACAATTAGCCACAACCAAAATAAATCGATGCCCAGACACATAAGAATCAACATCCCAGAAATTCAACATAAGAACAGAATATTAAGAGCTGTTAGACAAAAGAGACAGATCGCCTATAAAGGAAAGCCCATCAGAATCACAGCAGATTTCTTAACACAAACAATGAAGTCAAGAAGAGCATGGAGTGAAGTATTTCAGATCCTAAAGGAAAACAGCTTCCAACCCAGATTGATGTACCCTACAAAACTGTCCTTTAAAATTGATGGAGAAATAAGATATTTATACAACAAAGAACAGCTGAAGAACTTCATGACGACCAAACCAACTCTGCAAAGACTACTGAAAGACATTCTAGATAGACATAAAAATAACTATGACTTCAAGAACACCAACAGGAAAAAAAACAAAAAAAAACACTAAGTGAGGCAAAAAATTAAACAAAGAGGAAAAGTAAAGAACAACAGCAGAAAGATAACATGACAAAAATAAGCCAACAGGGCTGGGGATTTAGTTCAGTGGCTCAAGCACCTGGTAAGTGCAGGGTCATGATTTTGATCCCCGGTACCAAAAACAAAACAACACTAACCCTCCAGCCAATATATATCAGTTATAATCATTAATGTAAATGGCTTAAGTTCACCCATTAAAAGAAATAGACTGACAGAATAGATTAAAAAAAAAAAAACCTACTGTATACAAGAAACCCCATCTAACCCAAAAGGAAATTCATAGACTGAAAGTGAAATGATGGAAAACTACTTCATGCAATAGGAACCCCAAAAAAGCAGGGGTAGTTATTCTGTTTGCAGACAATGTGAACTTCAAACCAAGAATGATCAGAAGAGATAAAGAAGATCACTACATACTAGTTAGGGGAAAACTTCAGGAGGAAGAGACAACAATCCTTAATATATATGCACCAAATATGGGAGCACCCAACTATATAAAACAAATATTTATAGAAATGAAAAATCAAATAAGCAATAACACAAGTGTAATGGGAGACCTTAATATCCCATTGACACAAAGAGACAGAAAATCAGCAAACAAATAACAGAACTGAATCAAACTCATGAACAAATGGACTTAGTAGATGTATGTGTACAGAGTATTCCACCTAACAACATCAGAATATACTTTCTTCTCAACTTCACATGGTACATTCTCTAAAATAGACCATATACTAGCCCACAGAACATGCTTAAGTAAATGCAAAAGAACTGAAATTATCCAATGCATATTGTCTGATCATAGTGCCATGAAACTAGAAATTAATGACAATAGAAACTGCAAAAATTCCATATATACATGGAAATTAAATAAGACACTCCTGAACAATCAGTGGGTCACAGAGGAAATTAAAGAAGAAATTAAACAATATCTACAAGTAAATGAAAATAAAAATACAACTTACTGAAACCTGTAGGATACATTGAAAGCAATCTTCAGAGGGAAATTTATTGTGGTGAATTCCCACATTAGGAAAATAGAATGAACATAAACAACCTGATGCTATACCTCAAACATCTAGAAAAAGAAGAGCAAGTCAAGCCTAAAGCCCAAAGAAGGAAGGGAATTATAAAGATCAGAGCAGAAATCAATGCAATAGAGACTAAGAAGACAACACAAAGCATTAACAAAAGAATAAATAAAATTGATAAGCCCCTAGCCAACCTTATTACAAAAAGGAAAGAAAAAACTGAAATTCATGCAATAAGGAATGAAAGGGCAAAATCACTACAGACCTGTGGAAATACAAAAGATCATCAGTACCTCCTTTGAAAACCTTTCCTTTCATAACTTTGATAATACAGAAGAAATGGACAGATTCCTAAACACATATGAATTTCCAAAGCTGGATCAAGAAGATGTAAAACTGCTGAATAACCCAATTTCAATCAATGAAATTGAAAATCAAATTAGAACCTTACCAACAAAGAAAAGCCCAGGTCCTGATAGATTCACTGTGGAATTCTACATGAAATTCAAGGAAGAATTGATTTCAACACTCTTCAAACTCTTTAATGACATTGACATGGAAGCAATTCTTCCTAACTCATTTCTGGAAGTAAGTATTACCCTAATACCAAAACCAGAGAAAGACACAACCCAAAAAGAGAACTGCAGGCCAATAATGAAGATTGAAGCAAAAATCCTCAATAAAATACTGGCAAACAGAATGCAGCAAGTCATCAAGAAGATTATACACCATGACCAAGTGGGATTCATCCCAGGAATGCAGGGATGGTTTAACATATGCAAATCAATAAACATAATACACCATAATAGTAGAGCCAAAGATGGCCATTTCAATAGATGTAGAAAAAGCTTTTGATAAAGTCCAACACTCATTCATGATAAGATTCCTATGGAAAATCAAAATATATGGTCTTTACCTCAATCTGATAAAAGTCACCTATGACAAACCAACAGCCAGCATCATATTAAATCATCAAAAATAGAAATCTTTCACTCTAAAATGAAGAACAAGACAAGGATGTCCATTATCACCACTCCTACTCAATACAGTGCTGGAAACATTAGCCAGAACAATTAGACAAGAAAGAGAAATAAAAAGAATAAAGATGGGAAAGGAAGAAGTTAAATCATCATTATTTGCAGATGACATGATATGCCATTGAAGAGCCCCAAAACTCCTGAAAGACTTGTAGACATAATAACAAAATTCAGTAATGTAGCTACACACAAAATCAACACTCAAAAGTCAATAGCATTTCTGGACACAAACAACTCACTGAAATAAGAGAAACCACACCCTTTACAATAGCACCCAAAAAATGAAATACTTAGGAATCAATCTAACAAAGGAAATAAAAGATCTGTTCAGTGAAAATTATAATACTCTGAAAAAAGAAATCAAAGAGGATCTAGGAAAATGGATAGGAAGAACAAACATTGTGGAAATGGCCACCCCAAAATTGTTATACAGATTTAATGCAATTCCAATAAAAAATACCACTAACATACCTCACAGACCTAGAGAAATCATTCCTAAAATTTATTTGAAACCAGAAGAGACCTAGAATAGCAAAGGCAGTTCTGGGCAACAAAAGCAAGGCAGGAGGCATCACAATCCCGACTTGAAGTTATACTACAAAACTTCTGTGATAAAATCAGCATGGTACTGGAATAAAAACAGGCCTGAAGATCAAGGGAATAGACTAGAAGATACAACTATGAACACACTCAGCCACCTTATCTTTGACAAAGGAGCCAAACACATTCCTTGGAAGAAAAGTAGCCTCTTCAATAAGTGGAACTGGAAAACCTGGCTTTCTGTATGCTGAAAACTAAAACTAGACACATGCCTATCACCATGCACTAGACTAAAGTCAAAATGGATCAAAGCTCTAAATATTAAAACAGTAAATCTGTTAGAAGACAAAGTAGGTAGAAATCTTGAAGACATAGGGGTAGGCAGAGAATTTATGAACAAAAATCAAACTTCATGGGAAATAATTCCCAGAATCAACAACTGGGATCTCGTCTTATTAAAAAGTTTTTGCATGTCAAATCTCCAACAGAGTGAAAAGAAAACCCATGAATTGGGAAAAAAATCTTAGTTGACTTTTTCTCTGACAAAGGACTTCTATCTAGAACATGTAATTAAAAAAAAACCAGGCCCCTGAAATTCAAAGATCCAATCCCAAAATGGGCATCTGAGATGAATATACAGCTAAAGAAATACAAATGGTAAATAAAGACATAAAAAAATGTTCAGTATCATTGGTCATTAGAGAAATGCAAATTAAAACAACACTGAGATTCTGTCTCACTCCAGAACAAATGGCCAGGATCAAGAAAACCACCAATAACAAATGCTAGAGAAGCTGTGGGGGAAAAGGAACTCTTCTTCTTTACTGTTGCTGGGAGTGCAGACAGGTGCAACCACTGTGAAAATCAGTCTGGAGGTTCCTCAAAAAGCTGGGATAGGAAGTTCCATTTGACCCAGCTATTCCACTTCTAGGCATATTCCCAGAAGAACTGAAAACATCTTATCACAATGATATATGTGCACCCATGTTTATAGCAGCACAATTTGTAATTGCCAAACCTTCAAAACAACCTAAAAGCCCATCAACTGAGAAAGAGATAAAAAAGATGTGGTATTTTTATACAATGGAGTACTACTCAGCTATAAAGAAGGATCACACTGAGACCTTTATAGGTAAATGGATGCAACTTGAGACCATACTCATAAGTGAAATAAATCAAACTCACATGTGTAAATAATGTATTGTCTTTCTAGGGTAAAAAACTGAAAGAATAAATAAGGTACACAATCTTCAATAAATATTGTGAAAGGGTAAGAAATTGCTAAAAGGGGAAAAAGTAACTCAGGGAAAAGGAGAAAAGAAGGAAGGAAAAATTAAAAAAAGATATAAATTTGTATATATACACTTAAGATGGCTAAGATGATTTTATTACTAATTCTCTTAGTTCTTGGAACAAAACAGTTAATATTCATCGGATTAGATCAATTTTGCATGTTTATATCTGGTAATCTGATTAACTCTTTTGAAGATAACTATGCAAAATAGCAACCTTACTTATGTTCCTACCATCTGGTTTTGAAAGCCCATATTGTTATTGCTCTGGGCTTTTTGTTATTGTTATTGATTTGTCTCTTGTTTTTCTTGTATTTTGTTTTGGTTTGTTTTCCCCCCTAATACAGAAAGGGTAGATGTACATGTATAGGCTTATACATGCCTAGATATTCTCCTAAAGAATTTACAAGAGTTGATTTAATTATGTGTGATGTAAGCAGCTACTCTTAAGAAAATGAGATATTATGGTAGCCATTTCTGGTTTTCTGTTATCTTATTTTTAAGTCCAATAATGCTTTTATTATTTGTTTTGGTTGGTTTAAGTCTGTTTTCTATTATTTGATTTCAATATGTGTCAAGGTATTTTGAAGAGAACAAGAGACAAGTATGGTAGCCATTGTTGATTTTCCTATTTTCTGTTTTTGAAGGCCTGTAATACTTTCATTCTTTTGATCTATTTTATATTGTTGTTTTATTTGAACTCATTGTTTGTGAAGATATAGACAACTATTTTTGGGGAGAAGAGGAGACATTGTGGTAGCCAATGTTGATTTCTTGTTGTCTTGTCTTGAAATTCTATGTTGCTTGCATTGTTTTGTTCTGATCTGCTTTGCTTTGTATCCTTTTGTTTTATTCTCTTTAAAATAATAAGAAAAAGAATTGATCATGAAAATGTAACATCAAGGTTATTTTACATTACAGGTCTTTGATAAGCCTACAAGATATAATTATGCTACAAATGTTTTGTGCACAGTGTGTGTCATATATATGAAAACAATAATGCCATTTCATGATGGTGAAGAGTGTAGAACACTCACATCTATTAACCTCTTGTTGTTTTTAAATTACTTTCTCATGCTTGGGTTTATTAATTCCTTGTGTTTATTATGTAATTGATTAAATTTCTAACACTAAAAAAAGGTTAAGAGAGGAATAATGACACAAAAGGCCGAATTGCAGTGTCTCCGTCTACAGTTTGCTCTCCGTGGGCACACAGTGACAAAACCTCCTGAAGCGAAACACTGCTCTGACCTCAGCAGTGCCAGGTGGAAGGTGGAAGACTTGTGCCCAGCCGGGTAGTAAGCGCCTGGCCAAGGACAGTTAGAGCCTCAGGGAGCCGTGTGTGCGTGTGGGTGAAACACCAAGTGTGAACTGCCTGGAGAGCTGGCGTGAGCTGCCAGCAGTGACTGCTGAGCGCATGGAAGTGTAACTGTTCATGAGGGATGAGGTTAAATCAGGGTGTGCATATCGCTCAGTAGATCCTGAAATAGTTATTAGTCCAAAGCAATTTCTGCAGGCTTCTCAGCGACTCCCTGAGACACAGGGTATTGGCTTAAAGCAGAGCTAAGTGTTGTGGTGTAACCTGTGGTGCTCTGACACAACTGCTAAGTACAGAAGCCACCCACACCTTTCCCAGCCACTAGTTAAGGTCTTAAAAACACTTCTCAGCATTGTTTGCAGAGTGCCGGTCCCTGCACTACTTGTTATGAAAGTGAAATGTTTGCCATCTCATGATCAGCTGTGCAGTCAGGTCCGCCCCCTCCTTGTACAGCAAAGTATAAAAATAGCTGTGAATTGAAAATCCTATCAGGCATGGTGGCACATTCCTGTAATCCCAGCACTTGTGAGGCAGAGGCAGGAGGGTCCCTGAGTTTGAGGCCTGCCTAAACTACACAGCAAGACCGTCTCAAAAAACCAAAAAGGAAAAAAACCCTATTTATGCTGCGTTCATTTAAAATGTGAGAAGAGAGTCTGTCCTTTTTGGTGAGTTGTGGGCCTGTGAGTCAGGGGCTGGTGAGGAAGCAGGAACAGCAGTACTTCCGTTGGCTGACTGGGTGCTGGATCCCAGGACCGCATGGGTGTTTCTGGTCACCCTGGCCGCATTTCTAGTATGAACAGTGATGATCATGTAGCAGCAAAAGACAGCAATAACAAAAAGTCAGCATTTTAGTAAGCAGAGGTTACTAGAATTCGAGTATGTAAAAAGTTACTTTTCATTCATTTTCCAGATACCCCATGTTCTTAAAGGAGTGTCATTCTCCATGAAACCCAAGCATTTAAAACATGTAACAGCAGCCGGGTGTGGTGGCACATGCCTGTAATCCCAGCACTCAGGAAGCTGAGGCAGGAGGATACATATCTTTTCAAGTTTGAGACCAGTCTGGGCTACAAAGGGAGCTCAAAGCCAGCCTGAACTGCATAGTGAGACCCTGTCTCAAAAAGCCAAACAACAACAACAACAACAAACATTAAACATGTAACAGTGCACTACCGAAAGCCAGCTGTACATGAGTGTGTGCTAATGAGCAATTGGGTGCACGATTTTTGTACAGCTGTAAATAAATGTGAATAAATACTAAAAAAAATAAGGTTAGGAAAGAAGATAATAAAACATAAGTGGAGAAAATAACTAAAAAAAACCAAAGATATGATGGAACATATCCTAGTCTGAAGCTAGTTCATTAAAAATAAAATTAACATCTGATGCTGTGGTGTACACTGTAATCCCAGCTATTGCAAACAGTGTAAGTGTATGAGCCTTTCTATTAAAAAAAAATAAATTTTCAGGATGAATTTTTCAAGTTCTAGCTATATGGTGATCTGCTTTGCTTTGTATCCTTTTGTTTTATTCTCTTTAAAATAATAAGAAAAAGAAGATCACGAGGTGGAAGATCACGAGTTCAAGACCAGCCTGGGCAAGTTAGTAAGACCCTGTTCCAAAATAAAATTTACAAAGGCCTAAAGATGTAATTCAGAGCTTCCTGGGTTCAGTCCCCAGTAATACAAAAATAAGTAAACAAATAAATATAAATTAGCAAGTACTTTTACAACATTTCTTGATCTGTCAATTATTAAGAATCAATTTAAAATTTCCTACTTTGATGAGCCAATTTTTAGTTTATCTATTTTGAATCCATATTACAAGGTACTTATAAGCATAGAATAGTTTAAAATTTGAGTAAGTCTTTAGTTAACAGTGAGTCTTTTAATCACTTACATCTTTGTTTTAAATTTTTTATCAAATGCATTTATGGTAGTTCTTTTTTAATGATGTTTTCCTAAGATATTTCTTCATTTTTAACTTTTTAAAAATCTTTTCACTTTATATGTATCTTTTGTAATCACCATATAGCTAGAACTTGAAAAATTCATCCTGAAAATTTATTTTTTTTAATAGAAAGGCTCATACACTTACACTGTTTGCAATTTCTGATGCATTGCTATGAATTTTTGAAATGTTTTGGACATTTTGTCTTATGCATTGTTCTCTCTGCTGGACATTTTTCTTGTTCTTTGATTTACTGACTTTCCCTCCCACATTTTATTGCCTTCCTCCAATAGGTTTTAAACTATGGCTTCTATTTCTGTTCTTTTAGTGGTTACTTAAGAAATATAACCTTCCAGCATCTATTTTAAAACATAAAATCCTTGGCACATTTTAATTCCAGCTACCACTTCCTGATTTAAAACCTCACAAACAAAACTGTCATTATGCTTTACATAATTGATATTCATACCTGATTCCTTCATGCCTGCCACTTTTTTTCTATCATTTCTTCTCGAACCTCAGTTCTTTCTAAGATGGTTTTTGTTTTGTTGGAGTGCACCCTTTGAATTTCCTTAACAAAAATCTGTATCAACAGTTTGTCAGGAAATAGCTTCAGTGTACCTATTTTTGAAAAGGATAATTGTATTATATCTAATTGCATTATTGTACTCCAGATGTAACTCCAGATGTTACTGTTCCTCCAGTTCTCTGTGGATAGTCCATCTCTTGTTGTGTTTAAGGTCTTTTCCTTGGTGCTCTGCAATGTTACTATCAAGTGCCAGATAGGGCTTTATTTTTGGTACCTTGCTTCGTATTCACTAGATTTTCAGAACCTAGAAATTTTTTTTTTTTTTTTTTAAATTCTGGCAAGACTGTTGTCATTCCTCTTCACAACCCTCTCCCTCCACGGTGTCCTTCTAGACTCTGAGTTCTTGGTGCATACTCTCATTCTGCTCATTGTGAACGGTTCCTGTTTTCATCTTTGTGTGCTGCATACTTGATAAATTTTTAAGGAACAGCAGTCAGTGTACTAAGTCTCTGTAGTAGAATCATACCTGTTGTTTAAATGCTGGCTGTCAAATGCAGAGACCACCCAGAATGCCTCACAGGTAACTCAGTGCAAAATTTAATGGAGCCTACAGCTTCTTCCACAGATTCCAGAACCTTGCCTAGAAGGTCAGTGATGCTTAAAAAAGAGCTGAAAGAATTTGCTTTCAGCCAGGAGCAGTGCTATTTGCCAGTCCCATTTGAGAGGCTGAGGCAAGAGGATTGCAAATTCAAATTCTGACTTGGGGCAATTTAGCAAGATCCTGCCTCAAAAAACTAAGGGCTAGAACTATATAGCTCAGCACAAAAGCCCTGGGTTCACGTCCTTGTACTGAAAAGCATTCTTCCCACAATCCATCCTAGGCTGCTCTAGTGGTAAGTGTTTCTAAAGAACATACATTCCATCTTTACAAACAATGAAAAACTTCAGCACTCTTGGATGGTTGTTAGTGCTTGACTTCACCAGGGTCTGGGTTTCCATGTGGTATCAAACATGAGTTCTAGGTGCGTCTGTGAGATGCTTCCGGGACAGTACAGAGTCTGAATCAGGGACAGAGGTGAGGAGATTCCTCCCATAGGGGAGGCCCCACTAGGACCAAGGGCCAAGGAGGAATGACTCACCCCTCTTGCCTGCAGCCAGGACTCCAGCTCTTCTGTCCTGGACCCTGGAGCACTTAGTGTCTGGGCCTCAGGACTCTGTACTGACACTGATGTCCTTCTCCCATGCTCAAGGCTTTGGACTCAGACTCAGTGACACCATGGACTGTTCCAGCTCTCAGCCTGCAGCTCATGGGCAGCTTGGCCCCCACAACCATTGAACCAGTTCTTCTTCCTGAGTGTGGAATCTCTGGAGAACCCGCCAGCCAGATGCATGCCAAGCCCCAAGCCCAGCTTGTGCGGCAGCTTCTCCTCAGCCCCCACCAGATAGAAAGGTGCATGCAGAACAGACTAGGAGAAGAGGCTCATTTCCACCTGGAAAAGGTGAGCCAGCTGACTCACCTGTTGTCTGCATAGCAAAGTCATAATTAACTTTTAAAAATGTGGACGTAGCTTCCCCTTAAAATATTCTGAAAGAGAATGCTCAGAACCACTGTGCTGGTACCTAAGTCCAGTTCTGACAGCCTGAGGAGCAACGCTCCACGGGGAGCCTGATGAGATGTCAATCACTGGCTTCTGGTGCACAAATGTACTTTCAGAGGCACTAAGACACCCGGGAGAAAGACTCCGTTATCTTCTGTCTGTTCACAGGCCACCTGGGTTTCTTCACAGGGAGGGTCCGTCACCTCTGGCTGACTATGGATAGGAGAGGGTCCCCCTGAGGCTCAGTGAAGGGAATTTTATCCAAGTCCCAGTGGCAGTGGAGTGCAGGAGGGACCTGGGCTCTGGTCATAGGATTACCCTGAAACTGTCATGGTTCCTATCTTCTTAAAAAAAGGTAAACAGAAAGGTATAATTAGAAAGTTCAAATATGCTGATGTTCACTAAATGTTAAAAACAACAATTACCAAAAATGAACTCTTGCAAATAGATCCGTCAGCTGAATCAAACGCCACAGTGACAGAATGCAGACTTCATAAAAAGCTGCATGGGAACATGGGTCTTCCCACATACCTGGGCACCCTGGGGAGGGCTTCGGGGGGGGGGGGGAGGCAGGGGGAAGCATGCGCAGGCTTCCTGGAGAGGGAGGAAAGGGGACAGAGGCAGAACCCTTCAGGGTGTGGGCAGCAGGCACAGGGACAGTGCCCCAAAGGTGTGGGATTGCAGACTGTGAGCCCAGGGACAGGAAGCCGAGGTAGGAATGAGTGCTGTGGTTTGCAGCTAGGGACACTGAGGACACGCGAGATGGGGCAGCTGTGGCAGAGGGAGGACGTCCACTCCGCACTCGTGAGCATGGGGATCAGTGCCGCCCGTACCCTCTGCTGCCCAGATTATACTCACTCCCCAGGGCATGGACACACTCCCCACCCCAGGCAGGGGCCACCGTCAGAGCTCAGCACACAAGGGAACCAAGACTGGGGAGGATTCTCCTTCAACTGCGAATATTTACTACCAACAAGGAAGGAACTGCACAATTTGTAACATCACAGGTCAGTGAGAAGGGTTTGGGCCAGACCAGAATGGAGATCACCTGAGGTTCTGACCGGATCTCCCTTAAACTCGAGAAGGTCTTGTCTTGTCTTCTCTTTTCTTTCTTTTTCCCTCCCTTTCTCCCTTTCTCCCTCCCTCCCTTTCTCCCTCCCTCCCTTTCTCCCTCCCTCCCTTTCTCCCTCCCTCCCTTTCTCCCTCCCTCCCTTTCTCCCTCCCTCCCTTCCTTCCTTCCTTCCTTCCTTCCTTCCTTCCTTCCTTCCTTCCTTCCTTCCTTCCTTCCTTCCTGATTCAGGTCTCAGTATGTACCAGGCTGGTCTTAAACTCCTGACCCCCCTGCCTCAGCCTTCCCAGTACCTGGACTGAAGGCATGCAGTGCGGCACCCTGCAGTGAGAGGACATTCTTAAAGAAATTTAACTCCTCTTTTTGAAGAGTTTTCATGATGCGGTGCACTGCCGTTGCACAAGCAGGAGGGGCCTGCTTGACGGGATTCTCTCCTTCTTGACCACTCAAGGCCGTTTTGACTTACATAAGAGACAAAACGAAATTTGCCAAAGATAGCAGGATAGGGGAGCATGCTCAGAAAAGATGAGGTTCTCAAGTCGTAACACCTTTAACAGCATCTACCTTAGAGCCTCACAGTTTCAGAATGTGAAGAGATCAAAGAGAAGCTAGAGTGAGGTAAGGAAAGCTACGGTGAGCACAGAAAACAGGCCCTGTCAAGGGAGCTTTAGGTCTAGTGATTTCACATGACTTAGGGTGCACTTGAGGGGTGCACCAGGTTATTAGGGAGAGGTGAGTTTCCAGAGCCACGGAAGAATTATTTAGGTCAGGCGTCATAAGAAGTGACCTGTAACAGGTTAACAGGTTAGGATGGGCTGCTGGGAGACCGCTTTCCTGCAGTAAGGAAAAGCAACCAATTGCTCCTTCGCGTGGGGTTATTGAGGCTCAGGGCTGTGAGTGACAGCAGGGTGAGGAAGGGCAGCGTGGTCCTGGTGCGTGGGAAGCAGCCAAGCCAGGGTGTGGAGGACGCGGGAGGGAGGAGGTGGTGGCTCTGGCCCGGGAGTCCAGGATGAGAGGGAACCGTCCCGGGAGGAGCTGAAGGCCTGGGCTGGGAGCCCCCCAGGGCGCAGATGGGCTGGGGAGGAGCTGAAGGCCTGGGCCGGGAGCCCCCCAGGGCGCAGATGGGCTGGGGAGGAGCTGAAGGCCTGGGCCGGGAGCCCCCCAGGGCGCAGATGGGCTGGGGAGGAGCTGAAGGCCTGGGCCGGGAGCCCCCCAGGGCGCAGATGGGCTCAGCCCGAGGAAGCTGGGCCAGGCGGGTCGGCGGCTTCTGGGGGTGAATGAGCGCAGCATCTCGGCCTAGGTGGAGCAGGACCCTGCAGTCCTAGTGTCCCCAAGGCAGCCCACTGCGGCTTTCCTCTCGGTCCGCGATGGGCCACCGCAGGGAAACCTGCACCGGGCACCGCAGGCCACGCCGGCTTTGGCTCTTTCATAAGCCAGATCGTGATTTCGGTGCCACTGCACTGCACGAATCAGAGCGCTTTAATCTTTCTGGCGATTTTCCTTGAGGTAGAAACCCTGAATTTGTAGGCTAATTTCTAGTCTGACCGCGGTGGGGGTCTCCAGGCCTGGCCTCCCGCTCCTCATCCGCCCATCCGCACCCACAGGAAGGCAGACTCCGGCTGGATTTGCCTGTCTGCCGCTTCAGGTTTAATGAGATCGCATTTAATGGGATCAAATTTCAAAACGCACCAGGTAGAGGCGGCGTTGCTGAAGCCCTGCGCCCCTGGGTGCAGCCGGGATCCTGCCTGCTCCGCAGAGCCCTGCGCTGCGCTTGTTCCCAGGCCTTTAAAAACGTGTTGTGCTGCTTTCCGCCCTCAATCTTTCCGGCGTAACGCGTCATTTTCTTTAGAGCAGTCAAGGTTTCCTTGGGTGACTATAATACACGCAGATGTGCTGCTCTTTGCATGTTGTCTGACTAGAATTTGGGGAGCCTCTTGATCTGAGGGGTGTCGGTCACAGCTGTCACCTGTCCAAGCGTGTCCCCTGGCCTGGAGCCCGCCTCGCGTTTTGCACACGCGGTGCATCATTTTCCATGCGCACTGCATGTGCTTTTCGGCTTCTTTCCAATTCCCTGTGTCACGGGTCTGCTGGACACGGTCCTCACCACCTTCCGGTCACGGTGTCCTCTCCTAAGTCCTGCCTTCCTCACTCTTCTACTACATTTTTTGTTTTCATTATTTGTCTTTGGCTATTTTAAAGTTTTTGGTGTCTGGTGAAATCTCCCATTTTCCCAAGACCGCTGTCCACCTCCTCCACCAGAGCGTGCAGAGAAGCCTGGTGACCACCTCACCACTCTGACACCAGCGGCGTCTCCTCCTCTCCTGGCTTTCAGCCACGTTCTTGCTCCTTTACGTACCTAGTAATGTTTCCTTGTACCGGGGGCAGTTGAAACTGAATGGACACTGAAAGGTTCTTGCCCTCATAAAAACTACTGTACAATTATGGTGGTGGTCTAACGTGGCGGAAGGCCAAAGCGGGAACACTTACCACTTCCTGCTTCTTCTTCAGCCCTAAGTGCAACTCTCCTTCCTGTTCACACGCACAGACAATCCCAATGGGTTCCTCACACATCATCAGTGCCAGCCCCCTGCGTCACTTCGGATCAGAGGTCATATAACCCGCTGCCTCTGTATCTGGTCGAAGAGACGGCCCAGCCCCATGGGTTGTGTGCTCCTCCTCTCCACTCCTTAATGCAATAAACCTGTTCATTTTATACTTTTTACTTCTCTATTGTGCCAGAATACTCTAACAGACACATTCACTCCCACACTGGCCTGTCCCCTTTACGGTTATTAGGCCTCTTTGTTGGGGACTGAATCAATCTGGCCAGGGAAACTGAGCTTTCCCACATCTTTAGTTTGGCTTAATTCACCACTGTTTTAAAATATTTTGAGAGCAAAGTCAGTACTGATCTTTCTCAGCCAGGGATGAAAGAAGCTATCGATTTTTTTTCTCTTACAATGGGAAGTTCCTGAGATTCTTCACATTTAGGTTTCTTTTCATTCTTAGCTTCCTGATAGGTTTGAGAAATAAATTTTGTAGGCTTATTTTTCTTATTGGTGATGTTTCATGACTCATTATCGTTACAGGCAGGTGAGTTAGGTAGAAATATTATAGGCAATCAGACAGGGCTGGGCCCTCAAAGGAACCAGTGCAGAAGTTCAGATACCTTGAAGCCGTGGAGGAGACAAACACTGCCTGCTGTGGGCCAGATCTCAAGTCAAAAAGCAAAGCAAATGCAGCTACATCCTAAGGATCGATGGTCGTCTAAATAGTTCTGCATCACCCTGAGGAAGTCAGGAGCCAGCATCCCACCCCTACAGAAAGGGCCACTGCTGTTAAGCTTCCCTGCTTACTGTGTGACGCACTTCCTCATCTGCCCCTGATTTAACCAATTTTACCCAAGCAATTAATCTTATTGGCTGACCACACTTGTGCCCCACCTTCTGCCCACCTTGCAAATTCCCATTTTTCCCACCTTCAATCTATCTTACCTCATTATTTTACTCTATAAAAGTCCCTTAAAAAGACAGTCTTTGGCAACCTGCTTGGGACCCCTTCTGTCCCTCAGACAGAAGCTTTCTTTCTTTCCATAAATATATTCCACTCTTAACCTCTGTTGTTCCTGAAATTCATTCTTGGATTTTAGAGAACACGAACTTGTACATATAGTAGGTCGGGAGTTTCATTGCCTTATATTGCTATGTCCTAAGTGGAAGCCACTCTGTAATTTTTGGTAAGTTAACCTCTGATTCTTACCTTCTTCATCTGTACAATAATCTCTGGGACCACTGTGCGCCTCCAAGATGAGGTGACTGCTGTGTTCTCATTTCCTTTCTCTTTTTCCTTTGGTTGTACTTGAAATAGTTTATAGTGTGGTCATAAAATCGTGTAACTTCACTGGGAACTATCTTTCCTCCCTTGTTTAATTTTGCTTTCTTTTCAGTTGTTGCTTCTTACTCATCTTAGGATATACTAGTTATTTTTAGGTTTAGTCAGAGCTATGGCTTAGATAAATTATCCGGCAACCCTAAGAAGTCACAATTTAATACTGACTCTGAACTATTACCAAAGAGATTAACATTTCAATGAACTTACCATTCATTCATAAGCTCCTATGTCTGAGTACATAGAATGGTCAATATAGGTTATAAACAGATTCTCCTTGGCAGACATCGCCGGAAATCCGAACCACGGAGACCCCGAGGTGACATGCCTAAGCCAGGCACAGCCCTAGCTCGGACCGGTTACAGTGCAGCTGCTCTTTCTGCTATGCTTTTGTTTGTTGCACCCCACACAGGAGGCAAAGGCTCTCCACTGAGCGACGGCCCAGCCAGGAAAGGCCTTTCTTGGGGTCACTTTCCTGATTTCCACAGCATTCACGTAAAACCACGCAGCTAATTCAGTGTGGGGTTTCTGGAATCTACTTCTATGCCACATTCATTATGTTTTGGGGACAAGAAGCACGTGTGCTGAGCACATTTCACTCTTGGATTTAGATCAAGTATTAGTAAAAGTGCCACAAGAGTGCAGAAATCCACAAGTCAGTGACACTGAGATGATGGAACAGGATCTGTCTGTGGAGGGGCATAAACTCACAGTGATGCTAGATAAAATTCCTCTCTGATCCACTCAACTCCAGTAATTCAGCCCCAGAATCCAAAATCCATGTGCTGGAAATGCCCAGTGGTCATTCCTCACACTCTGCTTTCTAAGCAAAAAGGTGGAAACATTTTCACATCCTGACTCTAATGAGTGCAAGTGAATCCCATGCGTTAGTTTACACCACACACTAGAGGACTGTAACCCATGTGACTCATGTGACCACAAGCTGTGTTTAGAGCAGTGGCACAAGCTGGGCTTGGTGGTACTAACAGCCCTACCACTTACACTATTATACAGGTTTACGATGATCTGAATGCCACCACTATTACCCAGGGCTCTCCCAGTGGCTTTCTTTCAGGGGAAGCTAGCATGGCTCATTTGTTTTTCCTTCTTTGCACTAATTCACAAGGCAACAAAAACAAGAGCCTGGAAACTAGGGGAGGAAAGTAGCTCGCTGGGACATACTCTTCACCAAGAGCAGGCCTGGGGGGGACCATTATCCTGGGGCATTCTTATTTCAGGATTCAAACTTACTTCATCTTGCAGATAAACACACAAAAAGATGCTTATTCATTGCTAATTAAGAAAATTATATTTAAATCAATGAGGTATTTTTCACCTTTGAGATAACCAAAACTGATAATATCCAAAGGTGGCAAATAAATGAAATGAATATTAGGAATATTGTCAGTAGGGTTTTGAACTGGAAGTGGCTTTTTTGATGGAGAGTCATGCAGGGGTGTGTATGGAAGGGGGACTTGGTGACTTTTATCAATATTTAGAATGCTCTTTGACTCAGCATTTAAATTTATGGAAATCTGAACTACAAAGCACTCTCAAATGTAATAAAATATATATCTATAAGGATGCTTCTTACAAAATAGATGGGATAATTCAATGGTGGAAATCACCTGCTAATCACTAAATTTGGGCCTATAAATACTACTGTAGCAATGAAAAACTACAAGATACATATACACATACTGAGATGGAAATGTTTCCAGGAAATATAGTGAAATTAGCAAGTGAGAAAAGCAAGCTGCAGAACAACTTGTGTAGTTCCTTGCACTGATTTGGAAAACTATGCCCTAGAACTATGCACATGAATGCAAATGCACAGGAAATGCCAAGAAAGAGGAACAGCACACTTTAAGAGCTTTCCTCTGAGGACCAGAGTGGACTTTCATGGCACATGGGAAGCACCTCACGTTTTAAAACATCTTCTCAATTTGAAATCTTATCCTGCACAACCAGTATTTATATGGATGTTGAATAATTTAAAAAATCAAAATAAAATTTTAAACTTGTAATAACATTATCATCTCAAACACTGCCTCAGAAGCTCTTGGATTGCCAAGCTTCCTTCTAGAATCCAGCAGTTTTCATAAAGTCCACGTCTACCCAGTGAAGTTGTGTAGCCAGGAGATGCAGCCTTAAGGTCCTTCAGTTTAACTCCATCAAGGTGAACTGACTGTGCTGATTTTAACTAGAAGTTCTATGTTAAGAGCTGAACGGGTTCTTGAGCAATAAGGCTGTGTGAAGAATGTGGTAACATTCAAGGTTATTTGTTATAAAATTAAGACCCAAAATATTAAATTTATTTTATTTTATTTTTTTTCCTGTGGAACAGCGTCTTCTCTGCAATCCAAGGTAAGCTGGCTTGCACCTGAGGAGGGCTCCTCGCAAAGAACGAAAATCAGCGTATTACAGCTTTGGCCTTTTTCCTCAAGTAGACAAGCTAATTAGAAGGCAGGAATAGCAACATCCTCCTACCTTGATTTTGAGCTTCTTCGAGTCCTTATTAGAGGACCTTATTTCCGTTCACAGAATGACATGGAGAAGTACATGCTGATTTCAGCAGGGATGGAAAATGATCACTTTTTTTTAACCAGCTCCTCCCCAGCTTTGTTAAAAACAAAGACTTAAAAAGTCTTGATTTCAATCAGAATCACAAATGAAGAAAAGTTTAAATGATCATCCAGGGCCTAGACTACTCAGAGTAACTGAAGTTTTAAAAGAGTGAAATCCTTGTGATGGGAGGGTGGCAGGTGCTTTGTGGGGAGCTTTGTGGGGTGGTAGCACTTGGTTTGGGGCAGAATTGGAGCTGACAGGAAGAGAAAGGAGTAGAGACCACACAGTGTGCTGGGTGCACGGCAGGCCTCAGACGCTTGAGAATTCTAACTGCAGACAGCTTTGCATCAGCCAGTGTACTCCACAGTCAAATTACACTCCTGCCCCAAAGAGGATGCGGGCTTCTATGTTCGTTTGTGGAATGTGTGTAAATGTTAGCCATGGGAGGCTGAATGGAGGGTGGTGTGGTTGGAGAGGCCCTGTCAGAGTCAGATACGCTTTTCTGCTTTTTAGGTGAAGCCCTCATAGATCTACATCAAGGATGCTGACACAAAATTAAGAGGATATAGTAAAGGTTTCCTCAAAGGAATCATAACCATCACTACCTGGACTAAAAAATCAGGACTATTGGAAATTGTGCATGTTGTGACCCTGCCACAAGGCCCACTGATTAACTTTTCTAGAATGGTATGAGATGATACTTTGATACCCTGAAAATGCAATGACCACTTGCTGGATGGTATCTGCTGCACCCTGGGACAATAAGAGGATCCAGTTGGCCAATCCAGAGGTGGATGCTTTGCTTTCTTTCCTGCCCCTTCTGCAGATTCTGAGGGCTCCAGGAGTGGCAACTTCTGTCAGCATCAGGACAAAGCCCATGAACCCTGATATCCCCCACTGTTTTGACTTTATAAGATTATTGTGGTTTCTAATACTTTATGGGGTTGTTGGAAACAGAGCTGAAATTCAGAACTCCAGTAAGTGCTGGAGGTACCTCAACAAGTCACTCAGAGAAGGTCAGACATCAGAAGGGTAAAGCCAAGAAAGTAAAGAGCTGTATGCCTCTAACCAGAAGGGGCACTTAAATCAGACGAAGGATCCCTCTGTCACTACTGGTATAGGAAAGAGTCTTGAGAGTCATCGGTGATCATGAGAACAGCCAACTAGTCTGCCTCATGGAATCCCAGCAGCCAAGCAATTGCCACAACTTGCTCTAAGTAAAGCAGAGGGTGATGTTTGCTCAGTACTCTCCCAGGGGGCTGATGAGGTATGAGGTGGTACTGGAGCAGAGAGGAGGATGTAGCTCTTCCTAATGCAAAGTTGGGGGTCTTCTTTGCCAGGAGCATGTGCTCCATCCCAGAAAGGCTCAGCAACAGCAATGGACTGACTCTAAGCACTGCTGCTGGGTTTTCCTGGTAGGAAAACTCGGGAAATTGAGGTGGAGGGGATAACAGAGGAAAAGTGAACACACTGCAACGAAGCTGTGTTGGATATGAGGGTAGAGAAGCCTCAAATTGTGCATCTGCAATCATAGAGACTCCACTGGTCAGTGTCCTTGTCTGTGAGCATGCGGTGTGGGGAGGTGGACAGAAGAGAGAGATATCTTTACCGGGTGAGGCAGTCTTTCATGCCAAGTGCCACAGCGCCTGGTAGATGAAGACAGTCCCAAAGCCCTTGCTGAATAAATGAATAATAAATGGTAAAAATTAGAGTGATTCCACAAAGAAATAAGTGAATCCACAAAAAAAAATAAGGCAGAAGAACTGAAAGGTACATAAGACATGTGTGAATAAGCTGTAATCAGGCTGGAGCCTTCCAGATTCGACAGGGATGTGCTCCTCAAGGATGATTCAAATAATTGATGGAGAGCTTAGAGCTTAGAGCTGTTATAGTTGATGTCTGGTTGTCTCCCAAAGCCTGCATATGCTCAAAGGCAGGGCTTTTGCAGGGGTTTGAATCATGGGGCCACTGTAGCTAAACGTGATGTTGGGAGGTGAGGCCACCGAAAGATGTGGGTCACTGGGGCGTGGCTGGAGGGCTGCATCTCCCTACCGCCTGCTTCCTTCTTCCTCTCTTTCCTGGCCACCATGCCTGGACAGCTCTCCTCCCTCAGGCTCTCACCTTGCCACTGACCGTGCAAGGACTAAAACTTCCAAAGCATGAGCCAAAATAAACCTCTCTTCCGTTACATACCATGTCAGGTATTTTGTCCCAGCAACCAGGAAGAGACTAAGGCAATCACAGACAAACCTAAACTTATAAAACATCTCTCGGAAGGGCTCGTCTTGTTCACCAGGTTGACAACTGAGTTGAGTGACTCAGTGTGGAAATGCACTGATCAGAGTTTTTTCTTATTATATGAACTACTTAATATATCTGGGGTCAAACAACAGAAATCAAGGCTTGGAGCTGGTAAATTTCCCCAGAGTAAATAACTTATCATCACTTATCTTTCTGAGACTCCTGCATTTATGTCACTTACATAAGCAATGCCCACACATTTCTTTGTTTAAAGAAGTACTTAGCAAGTTCCTGCACTTTATTTTTAGAAGTTCAGTTCTTTGCCTGCTTCTGAATGATCTAACTCTGTTCTTTTAGTCTAACAAAAGTTTTAAATCAATAGTTTGCTTAAAACTGTGCTATAATGGTCCTGAGTTTAACACTGCACAGAGGGAAGTTTCAGCCTCAGCAAATGACAACCAGGAAAGCTAAACACCAGAATAAATGTCTGTGCCGGTGGGGCGGCTGCTGCTTGGATCTGCCTCAGGCTTGGTGTTCCCATGAGTGTGTGCTGTGCTCCTCCTCTTCACCAGCAGCTAGACAGCAGTGCCACATCTGTGAAGGGCGTCTGCCCCTCGACCTAGGGCACAGGAGAACCAGAACCATGTCGCTGTCTGTGTGACCCCATGTGATTTGCATTTCCCAGGGCATTTTGTAGGTTCTCTTCCCCTTTGTATTATTTTGAAAAAAGTTTTCCTCTCCATCCTAATTTTAACAAACATTCTAATTTTATTTTTTTAATTTGAAAGAGAAACAATATTGAATATTCTCAACCTGCCAAAAATGGGAATGGGTGTTCTTCTGATGAGCCTGCCACAGGTAGTTCTTGTCTTTGGAGTGCACGGTAGGGATAGGTCTTTGCTTTGAGGTTTCTTCCAACGGCATCCACTGAGATGGACTTGACAGGGATGTGCTCTCCACTGACGAATGCGTGGGATTCTGAGGGGATGGTAGTGACCCCTCTCCTTCTTGGAATATATCTGAAGACATCACTGCTGCCATGATGGGGACTCCCAGGGCGTCTATGGCTCCTGTCCCAAGAAGCGACTGCCTGCTGGAAGTGCCCAGGGACACAGCCTAGACAGAAAGCTCTCTGGCCTGGCTTCAGCCAAGCCTCTTCTTCCTCTTCCCCTCCAGCTGGTCTCAGACTTGGGCAGTGGCCAGTGGATTCCGCAGCTGCTCTGATCTATTTGCTTTCTGTACGGGTGCTCAGTTGTCTGCAGCTCACAGATGCATTCTGTCCATGTTGTAGAAGAAAGAGCATTCAGAAAAGGAGGTGGTCAAGCTGAGTGGATGACGCAGTTTAGCAGTATCTTTGCCCTCTGAGCAAAGGCTGGTGACCTTAGGGTTAGGGTTAGGGTTAGGGTTAGGGTTAGAGTGCTTATCTGCAGACACACTTGGAGAGAGCTGGGTTTTTCTCTCCATCTTGTAGGTGTGTTGCATTCCTGTCTCCATTAAGGGAAGGGGGATGTTTTCCTTCCCATTTTCCTCACTTGCCTATCAGTTAAAGCTGTCTGAAAAGGAAGAGGGTGGGATGAAGACTGGAAATGAGAGATAAGAAACACACACAATAAAAGGGCAGAGACCAGAGAGTGGAATTCTGCCTTAGGAATTTATGGTCCTAAGCGAAGTTCAAGAACAAAGCCTTCCTTCCCTGCAGTGGGCGCCCAGGCCTAGGGAGTAGCTCTTTCAGGTCCTTTCTTTGTCCTCCCTGTCTTCCACTTCCCAACCCTCATGGGCCTGTGTGGGTGCACACCTGCCCAGAAGTGAAGGGCAGATCTGACCCTTCCAGACAAGCCAGCACTCACCCTTTCTCTTGGCTTGGCTCTCTCAGGTAGAAGTGCTACTCCCTCTGCCATGGCAGGGGTAGGGACTGTGCGTTTCAGAATCTGTTGATATGAACTCTCTCACTCACATCAGTCACTGCAGTGGTGAGGAAGTGTCTGAAAGGTCTCTTCTTTTGATCCATCTGTGAATCATACCAGGGCTTCCCCTGACATCTAGGGACACTCAGGCACTATCTTAGTTACTTTTTTTCATTGCTAAGACAAAATACCTGACACTCAAAGTTAAAGGAGGAAAGGTTTATTCAGCTCATAGTTTGTACAGGTTTCAGTCCATGATCCACTGGCTCCAAAGCAGGATGGCTTTACAGAGGGGCATCACAGAGGAGAAACAGTGCATGGTGGGCAGAAAGCAGCAAAGCAAGCAAGGGACAGGAACAGTTTCTTTCTGTCCCTTTTGTATCTACCCAGGCTACCTGCCTTCTGCCCTTAGGGAAAGGCTATGCCTCTAGGTAGGGCTCTCACCCAGGACTGTGCCAAACCAATCAGTGGGCTGATTTAGTAACCATGCACCCTTAACCATGCATCACACCCTAGACTCAGCCACCTCTGAAAAAGCCCCGCTCCTGACTGCATGAGGCTTGGGGGACATCTAGACCCAAACCATAATATGAATGCTGGAATGTGAACATTGGATTGGGCCCTCATGAGAGAAGTCATTCAAATTCAAAGTGACACGTAAGCAATCCGACTTCTGGAGGAAGAACGACTATTTATTAAGCTCATCAAATGCTGGCAATAGCATATCTTACTGATTGGATGCTGTCTGTATGCTGCACACTTGCTGGGAGTTTTGTGTGTCACCTCACATAGTTCATAGGGACCCCAGGAGGCAGCTGCTGTTGTTAGCCAGATTTATGACACAGGGAAAAACAGTATGAGCAAGTTAGGGAAACTCATGGGGTGACCAGTGGTGCTTTAATTTTGACTGAAGTGAGAAGAGGTCTCAACCAGGCACAGTCAACCTGTGGGCAGAGGGCAACTTGCCCGCCTTTTAAAAATCATATAATGAAAATATGAAAACAAAAACTGCTATTTATACACATTAAATTTCTACAGTTTATATGCAGCTCAAGGCAATTCCTTTTCACTTGGTGTGGCCCAGGCAAGCCAAAAGACTGTACTTATTTAAAATTAACTTTAATTTGTTGGACTTCAGTAATAAATCCTAAACATAATTCTTGAAGTTATATATTTCCTGAGAAATGACTAAGTAAGCCATTAAAGGCAAATGAAAGCAACAGTCATACTATTTCTTAGAAAGGAGTTCAAGACCATGGAACAGAAGGTGGTCAAGGCCGCGTGTGCCACATGCCTTCCTCCAACGGAAATTAGGTCCCCTCGGGTCCCCTCACGCGGTCACCAGGGGCCCAGTCCCTCGGACGCATGCAGAGCTCGAGGGCCAGGTCTAAGTGTTTTCACTGCCGACTCCTCCGTGGCCCCCAGACTTGAGAAACCGAAACCAGAGAAGCCAAGCAATCACTGAGGGCGCGGCTGGGAGTCACATCCCAAGACATCGGGCTCCGGATCCCCTGGGGTCCCCCGTGGCGGGCTCTGCAGACGCCACTGCAGGCTCCGGGCCGGAGACCTGGGAGAGCAGCTCTACTCTCTGCAGACACCCGTTCCCCGCCCTGCAACTCTTAATGAAAACGGTGAACTCGCCTCCCTGACTCCACAGGAAGCTGCTGTTAGCACAGGGCCCTTCCCTACCTCTGGCGCTGCAGGTGTCACCTCCCGCACCCCTTCCAGGCTCGGGGACCACTGCACACCCGGCCCAGTCCACGTGGACCCCAGATGATTCCCGACAGCCCTCCCCACGCAGGCCCGCGCTGCTGACTGGGAGCGAGGCGGAGGGGCTTCCTCAGTGAAACGTGGCGTGGGGGACGGGGGAGGGGGGGCTGGCGTGAAGGGCACGCGTGTGCGGAGTGTGCGCGATTACGGAGCATCACTAGAGGACGGTGGGGTGGTGTTCATCCGCCTCCCCTTCTGTCCATCTAGGCCTCTCCCATCACACAGTGGCACTAGGATCTGGTCAGGGGTCACTCTGAGGGTCACACACTTTCACCCCAACAGGACAGGCCCTGCTGGACTCGGCACGTCTGACTGGTGCCGTGGGTAGCTGGGTTCGGTGCCAATTTGCCCTGTGAAACAGCGTGTGCACCAAACCTGGTCTTCCGCTCTGCCTGACGGATGATGGGCCTGGATGACAAGGGTCAGGTAACACCTGCAGGTCGCTCGCAGCAGACCCACGCGGGGCGTGGGGTGGGCACTCACACTTGTAGTTTAAAAGGGTCCCACACGAAGCGGGGCACTTTAAATGGCATTTCCTGAGAGCTGTGACTGAAGGAATAGCTGGAGACTGGAAACCCTGAGTCCAACAATATCTCATTCCGTCTAGATAACCAAGGCTACCAAAGTCCATTTTCTTTCTTTCTTTCTTTTCCCCCTTTTTGGTCAGGTACATGGAAGTATAATTCACACACAATAAAATTCATCTAAAGTACATAGCCATGGAGCTAGTATGTATTTTAGATACAGTGGACCCCTGAAATGTGCAGGGGTTACGTTCCTAGAGTACCCATGAAATGTGAAAAACTGCAAATTTCAGACATGGTTAGAAAAATGCCTCTAAGTGCCTTTAAGTTTAATAGTTTAAACCCTAAACATGCTGTGTGTCCCACAGTTATGTAATTTAATTTAATAAAATACTGTATTAATAAAGCCTTAGAAGGTGCAGGGCGTTTGTGGCATCTTAGGGCTTTAAGAACAAAACGCAGCCCATGCAGAGGCCACACACGGCACAGCACCGTACTGATGCGGGACACTGCTGCCTCTGCCAGGCGGCTGCGGGGCAGCGGCTATGGGGCAGCGGCCAGTCAGCAGCAGGGAGGCCTGAGGAGCCCTCAGAAACAACACGGAGGGAGGCTGCCCTTCCACAAAACCGTGGGGCTTCTGTGGACGATTATTAGTTCAGTTCTAAGGAAAAATCCCATCAACAATGAGGCCCCTAACTCTGAACCGCGACTTCGTGGGGTACCCTGGGCAGAGATCACTCCTGTGGGACCCAGAATTCGCTCACTGCTGCTTCACAGCCCCTCCAGGCCTCCAGCCCCTGATCTGTCTCCTGCCCTTATCAGATACACTGCCTTTCCCACAACATCACACAACCACGGGGCGGGGCGAGCAGTCACAGAGTGGAGATGCCTTTGTGTCTGGCTTCTTGCACTTAGTGTGGTGCTTTGGAAATCGGTCTGTACTGGTGCAGCTGTCAGGACCTTATTCTATTTTATTGATGGTGGCTTTCCACTGTATGAATTTATCCATTTTCTTTATCTTAACCGGCACTAACGGGGTGGTTTATGGTTTTAGCAGGCATGAATGAAGCAGATGAACAGTGCATACAGCTTCCTGTGTGGACACTGCGTTTCCATTTCCCCCAGAAGAACGTGACTCTTGGCTCACACGGCATGTGCAGGTTTAACGTTATAAGCACATGCCGAGCTGCCTTCCAAAGTGGCGCTACCGTATTGTGCTCCCACCAACAGGACCTGAGGGCTCTGGTAGTGGTGCAGGTGCACAGGCAGCTCTGCTAGAAGTGGTTTCTGATTTTCTCATAGTTTCCCAGCATGATAGGTGTGACACCCCAGTCCCAAACCTTCTCTTCCTTTGTGCCTGACAACATAAACCCAATGGCCCTGGAGTACCACTATGATCTCATCTTAGCAATCCTGGAGATGCAATCATTCTATAAAGTGGGGGCCAGAACTCCTTAACTCTACTTGAGAAGTAAAAATCAATGTGACCTGAAAGGGAATTGGTGTTGAAGTTTCTAAGCAGTGTCCTACAGAAAGATTCAAAGATTCCACAAGGCTCCAAGGACGTCCCACAGCAGGCGTACGAGAGCGGCACTGTCCCGGGACTTCTGGGGAGTCAAGACTCCACCTCTGCGTGGGCTGGGGGCTTCCACATCTGCAGCCCAGTAGCAGCCCTGTTCTTCGGGGACCTGGTCATGCTGATCCAGTGGGCTGAGACCTGAGCTGTGTCTGAGGGGTGAGCTGGGCTTTGCCCTCAGAAAACCCATGTTCTGCTTCATTTATTTCACTCATCTGTCCTATGTTGTTTTTGCTGCTTATAGTAAACATTAAAGCAAGTTCCAAGGAGGTCAGGGGCAGAGTCATAGCGGCAGAGCAGAGTCCTCATCACGGGGGAGGGATATCGTCAGAGAACCCAGATCTGCCAGACTGCAGATCTCTGGCATCCACTTCTGAGGCCAAGTTGCAGTGCTCCAAGAGGTCTGTTTTATTCTGTATGAAGTTCTATATTTTCCCTAATTACGTTGATATTTTAAATCTTGCAATACTGATGATTGAGAGTTTAGTACCAACTGTGAAAAGCACAGTCGTGTTCAATGCCTCGGGCTGTGCGCTGGACCCCTGGGTCAAGAGCTGTGCATGCCACTCGGAGTGGACAGAGCTGCCAGCTTCATGTCTTACTCAACCTTTCCCCGCCTTGAGTGGGGAAGGGGCGGGGAGCTGTGCAGAAGGAGCAGGCAGAGAGCAACGCCTGCTACTCCAGACTTCCTTTCTTCAGTCCTACAACCCTGGGCATTTAATAGAACTGTGCTTCTCATAGTTGGTGACCCCCCTTCTGTTAAGGTGTGGGGTAGTAGGTGGAGCAGCATTAATAAGAAAGTGATCATTCCCGACACAGGACAAACTTCTCATCTGTTCTCTGTGGAAACCCCACGCTCCATACATACAATTCCTGGCTAAATTCTCTATTGAAGTTGTTAGTACCCTAATAATGCTCACTGATGGCAACATTTTACTTCCTTTCCAGCATCTGTACATGAAAAGTGGAAGATGCTTCTGATGTGTTCACACATTCATTCCTGGTACACATAATTCTTTAGCTACCATGACTGGAGGAAGAAAATAAGGACCAGAAGGATATGTTTCCCCATGAGCATCCTTCACCCGCAGCAGCCCTCACCTTCCTGAGCTAGACAGGCAGAACTGCAGAGAAGTGGTAGAGGGAAGGGGGAGGAGCTGCAGAGCACGGCCCTGGAGCAGCAGGGATCTTGTCATGATTGCTAAGAGAACCCTGCAGGCAAGAGTCTGATGATAAACCCTGCTCCCCTGTCCTGCTTCTCCATCACAAGAACAAGGCTGCACCCCAGGCTGCTCCTGGCCTTGGTCCCAGGTTCCACACTCCGTGTCTTTCAGTATCCTGAGTGCAGCTAGAATTACATGGACTTTAGTAGATAAAAGGGAGACTCTTCTGAGAATTCTGCAGACAAACATTCAGGTTTTTGTAAATCTCCCTACGTGTCCCTGGCATGTTTCTAAAGTCCTTCTTTGGACAGACGGCAGGAGGCTTTTGGCAGGTCCGGCATTTTGTCAGTGGGCACACTTTCATTTCCTGAATGACTGCTCAGACCGGTTACCAGGGAGGCATTGAAATAGCAGTCATCTAAATTTTACCCAAGTTCTCAAGCTTGATGCCAGGTCAGTGCAGTTACCTCCACCAAGTCACGGTCCCTGGGCTAGTGTTGAGAGTAGTGAGCACCTTTTTGGAGCTTTAGAACCATCTGGAAGAAAACCTGCCTCTAACCACAAAGAGGACCAGATTTGAACTTTGCTTGACAGGATATAATTTTTGGTATTGTTTCAGGAGGATGGACTCAAATATTTGTAGGGATTAAGAATCAAACCCTTACTTCATACTGGAATTTTGCCTGGAACCTGATATTTCTGTGTCTTTTGATCCCGGGTCCCATGCAAATTTCATTGAGAGGACTCAGTCTACTTTGAAGTCAAATTTTATGAAATTTTTAATAATATCATCCTTAATGCTCATGGAGACTTTTTGCATTTATCATGTTTGAATGTGGAAGCCATACATTTTTAGAAGCCGTATGATAAAAATGTTTGAGATCTGTTTAAAAAACTGTATCTCGGAGTCTACTTCTTGCTGCTATACAACCCAAGGTGGCATGGGGTAACCCAGGGCCCTGGTGGGATGGGTGAAGTCTGTGGGGAGAGTTGGGGAGACAGCCAGCGCAGACCGGCCTACAGCCTCAGGGCTCTGGGAGAAGCTGTGGCTGGACTCCTTCCTCACACACCAGATTTTCCTTCCTCCACCATGTTGCTCACCCCTCCCAAACCTGAATAAAGAGACTATCACAGTGCTGAGTCAGCCCATGCCGAATTAATGTAATTACCATGTTGATTTCCCGATGTTAGTGTAATGCCAGCCTGTCAAAACTCTAATGATGAAGTTAAAACAAATGCACTTTTAAAGTAAACACCTAAATGAAGACCTGCCGGCAAATCTGATGGTTCTCTGAGGCTACAGAAAGCATCTCCGGAGACAGCGCAGTGGAAACGGGCCCCTCACCGCCTGGCCTCTGGCCACTCTAACCTTGGCCTCTTGTGTCGCCATTGCCCCTCTGCCCCCTGCTTCCTGCACTGTCAGGACCTCTGCCTCTCCAGAGCTGGCACCAGGGCACCGAACCTCTAGGAAACAACGCCTCCTTTTCCCCAAAGGTCTGCAGTCCTGTCAACCTCCCGAGCCCGCTGAGCTGGCCCCTTCTACTCCTGACCTACACCTTCCTGCAGTTCCCAAGGAGATCTGCCCTTTGGCCTTCTCACTGATAAGCTTTGGGGCAATAATACCTATTTCCTAGGGTGTCATTCACAGACACAGTGACTGACACCCTAGAAAGTCACAACCAGATGGGATTAACTTTGGGTCTTTTTCTGGATGGTGTTTTCTGGCTTCTCCCATAACTGCCGAGATTATTCCTTCTTTTGTTCAGATGCTTAATTGTCCTTCCCTGATGTACATTCATGGTAAATATACAGACTTGTGCAGGTGAAATGGTGAGGAGCCAGGCCATGGTCTAATCCACTGCCTCATAGTTTAGACTTTAGCTATAAAAATCACCAGAAAAGATAAATCCATTACTTCCCTATGAACTTTTTTTAGCATTAGAATTTCACAAAATTGTTCTTAATTTAATCTTATTATTCTTAATTATATACCTTGCCCTGGGCTGATTCTTTTCATACTGATTCCAGATCATATAAAATGAGTTTTATGTTTAGCTCTAAGCTTACTTTTCCTGGTGTGCTAAACCACCCATTCCCAGTCTCAGAAGTTATTTTTAAGTATATACCTTCCCATGTCCTCACATACTGAGTCCTAATTTAAAACACCCTTCGTCAGATGCTGGGTCACCACTGGGCAACACTTATATCATTTGCAATTTTAGGTCCCAAAGCACACTGAAGAAACAGCTGAGATTCAATCTCTATAGCTTGTCAGCTATGATTTTAGCTTATACTATATCTTAAAGTAATTTACTCTACCAATGTTCAAAAATTTTTAAAAAATGGCCTGAACATATCTGTCCTCCCAGCATTTGGGAGGCCAAGGCAGGAGGATTGCCATGAGTTTGAGGCCAGCCTGAGCTGCATAGTGAGACCCTATCTCAAAAAACTAAAACCAAACCAAACCAAACCAAAACAAAAACACTAATAACACCAGTTTTTGAGAAGTAAATGAAATTAGCTTCTCTAGCAGTTTAAACAAACCCAAAGTTATTTCAATCTCAGAATGTTCATTTGTATTCCTCCTCTAATAGTGTCTTAGTTACGTTTATCTCACTGCTGAAACAAAATACTCAACACCCAAAATGAAGAGAGGAAAGGTTTATTTAGCTCACTGTGGAGGTTTCAGTCCATACTCAGCTGGCTCCAAGGCAGGGTGGTGTGGCTGTGGGCCAACTGTTTGTGGTGATGGAAAACAGCAAAGCAATAGAAGCAAAAATGGGGAAAGCAAGCCTTTTCTCCTCCTTTATATTGTAGGCAGGTTACTTTCCATAGGGTGGGTCCTTTATACCCACACCATCTCTATGCTTTCCTCTTATACAAGATGAGGATGTTTACTGAGTGAGGACCCTGGCCCCCTACTGAGTCCCTTAGCTAAACTTCGAAACTTCTCAAGTCCACACAATGAGTCAACTATCCTCCTCCAGTGTTGAACAGTCACCCTAGGGCATGTCCTCTACACCCCAGGATGCAGAACTGCTGAGTTACTTACTTATGCTTCTAGACTTCTCAAGTTGACACAGTATATCAACCATTACAAACATGAAAACTAAAACCAGCCAAGTTATTGTAACTAAGCAATTCTGGTGTGAGCCATTACACACTTCCACCTATACAAGCATTCGTACTTCCTGCTTATCTGCACAATTTATGCTTTGTGATTTATTTATTCATTTTATTTGTGATATTTCTAAAAAAATAGAAAAGTGAGGTCTGGGGTTTGGAATGGTCTTGCTGACCCTGTAAATGACAAAAGGTCAGTAAGTCATAGATCACATTCTTCTCAGAGTTTGTAAAGGGCAAACATCTGGTGTTTTAGGGAGCTTACCTTGTCGGACAGCGAGGGTAGTGGTGTAGACCAAGAAGAGAAGGATATAATTGAGGAAGCTCTGGAAGACTGGCGTGTTGGCATGGAAATCTTCTGACAGGTACTTGCTGGTCAAGCTAATTCCGCAGATGAGGAGGGACAGTACCTGGCCCAGAGCCACAGAGATTAACATCTCCCTGAGAAAGGAACAGGAAGTTCATTAACACAATGGCAGTTAAGATACACTGGTTATTCTTAGGACCAGCAGGTCAATGACAGTGAACCTTTTAGAGACACGTTCATAAACTATAACCCAGAACCCACAAGTTGCCCTTATCACAAGTTAAACCTGGACGCTGAGGCTTTAGTTTAGAAAAACACCTGTATAGGGAGCAGCTGAGCTGCAGCCTGACCACACATTCAGGGCTAGAGCAAGCCCGGCCTGGGAACACGGAGCTCCAGGGGCCAGCCGTGCTAACAAGCTGACGGGACTAGAGCAGGGACAGCCCAGCGGGTGTCCGGCCTCGGTGCTCCTCCCTGTTAACTACAGAGCAAGCCCGGCCTGGGAACACGGAGCTCCAGGGGCCAGCCGTGCTAACAAGCTGACGGGACTAGAGCAGGGACAGCCCAGCGGGTGTCCGGCCTCGGTGCTCCTCCCTGTTAACTACAGCACAGGTAGCTCTGAGAATGTTCCGCTTTCTGTGTTCTCAGCAAAACACTGAGACCTTGCACTTTCCGCCCTGTCGTGTGCTTCCCCTTCTCTACTGTGTAGAGATTACACAGTAATCGCTGTGCTGAGTTGTCACTGCCTCTCCATCAGGGAAGTCAGGTCCCACCCAATCCCGGCTCTCCTTTCATTAGGTGCCTGTAGATTTTTCTTAATCTCCCATCACCCCCTCTCAGGACCCCACTGACTGACTGTGTGGGTCACGGCACAACTGTCACGTGATGCTGGGCTGCTGGGGTGACTTGGGCTTGCACGTTGACAGAAGACTCAGTGTCTTCCACCACTGCTCTAAGTTAAGGGCAGTGAGTATTTTATTTACTCCATTCCAGTCATATTACATGCAATGCTGAGGCATCTGCAGAATTAGGAACCAAAGCTTAACCTGGTGAGGGATTCGTCAGCCACAGAACTAGGAAGCAACAAAACTTGGCTGGGTCCCAGTCTCAGCTGCCTCCGCAGATTCCCAGCACCCATAAAGGATGGTGCTTCTCCATAGATCGCAGTCCTAGGCCCAGAAACACCCAGGTGGAAGGGGCACACCACCCCTGTGAACCCGGAGCAGCCACTCCTGTCCATTCTGACACCTGGCCCTCCATTTGCTCTGGAAAGTTCTCTGAAGTCCTAGCTGTCTGCTCTCTCTGCCTGAAGGACAACTGCCTGTGTATTTCACACCGAGTCCTGAAGGCAGTTCCGCAGCATGGTGATGGTGGCATAAGAACACTTTTCAGTCATGCCAGTGTCTTCTGTGCCCTTTCCACAGCACTGACCACTGTAGTGGGCACCATAGGCCAGCATCAGAGCTTCCTTCCCCATGGCTGCCATAAGTCTATTATTCTGGAAGGAACAGAGTCCTGGGAATTCCTTTGATGTGGTTTTGATTTAAAACAAAAAGCATCAGTCACACGTGCTTTCCTAAGGATCAAGACCTGCAGGCCCCGAGGTTAACCCGTGTCTAGGTTCTGGCCCTGACTACTGACCTCAGTCTCTAGAAAGACTCAAGGACATGTGTGTGACACATCAGCCACTGCTTGGACCCTGCACCCCTCCCTGCGGACTGGGGGTGCAAGCTGCAAGGACCAAGCTGGCGCTCCCTTGGGCCAGGGCGGCCGAGTGGCCTCTGCCCAGGAAGGGGAGGCTGCTCTGGGGCAAACTCTGCAGCTTCCACAGTTTGAAGAAGCCTGTGGTGGGGGAGAGAAGCTGGCTGGCCCTGCTGCCACCCTGAGGGACAGCCAGGGAGGAGCTGGCACCTCCTGCTGTCAGTCGCCCTCACCACACAGAGACAGCTGTGCACCCACGGCAGAGAGCCCTGAGGGAAAGCTTCACACTGTCCCAGTCATGCGCCTCACCACGGCATAGGGCAGCCAGTCATGAGGCAACAGCCTACTGCCCTTCCTGACCACCCAACTTCCCCTGCTCCCACTGTGTCACCCTCGACGGGCCAGCACCCCAGCCTCGTGAGCCACCTGCAGCTCCCCAGGAGCCACACACGTCTGTGCCACTGCACATGCTGCTGCTTCCAGAATGTTCCGGGTACCTCAGCAGTCTGACTCCCAGCCTCTGCTGCAGCCTCCTCCTCTTTTCTTCGGCCTCTGGCCCCACCTCTGCCTTCCCCAGAGGAAGGTCATGAAGTGCTCTCCCGTGAGTCTGTGGCCAGAAGACCCCATGGAGAAGGCAGAGAGTGGGGGACACGCAGGCGGGCAGGGGCGCCTGCTGGGTGGAGTAGTCCATGAGAATGGAAAGGTGACTTTAAAGAGAGGCACAGGTAAGAAAAGAATCACAATAAATGGTTTTTAAGCTAAGAGACATGTAATATTCACTGACAAAAATCACAATCAGGAGCTGGTTGTAGGGGTAAGACCACAGACGAATGGCCAAGTGATTCAGCATCATAAAGTCAGAGAGAGGTCAGCCAGGAGGAGGTAAATATGTGGCAGTTACACTTACAAAAGTGATGGTGAAAGCGCCGGAAATGAACAACACACCGAAGGAGAGGAAATAAGGGGACTCGGGAAAGACCCTTGAGAAGTCTGCACATTGGGGCTAGCAGGCGAGGAGAGTCACATCGCGGGGGTCAGTCTCTAGAGCACACAGGACAAGTGGAGGTCAGGACAAGGCCTGGTCCAAGAAGGCCATGGGAAAGATGTTTGTGGAGGAGACTGCTGGCACGCCGCGGGCTGCCTGGGGTACACAGAGTGAAGAATTGGCAAGGATGATTTGTAGTAACCGCCAGCCTTTAAATGACAAGTTCTGGCTGAGTGAGGAGAACCAAAATAATCCTGCTGCCATGGAAACCAAGGGAATGAAGTATCTGACATGGGGGGCGGGGAGAGAGTGGACCAGAAGCAGTGGGAGTTGGTGTTGACTGGGAAGAATTCAACAAGTTCTCTAAGGAAGTTGACCCAGTTACCACGTAACAATACCAATGACAGTTAGAATAAATGGCTAACATTTATAGCAGATCAATGATTAGCTTATCATAGGCCACTCTTGATTGCTTTCCTGATAACTCACATTCTTCAGTGAGAGAGGTGGGTAGGGTTCCAGCAGTAAGTCACCGAACTGTCCCTTTCACTGAGTACATCTGCCTGAGGGTGCTGGGGTGGAGGGTCCCTGTGGGGACAGGGCAGAGACCTTGGCTGTGGCCTGAGCAATCTGCTTCTCTTGGAGTGAGCACCACGGGATTCAGAACCCTGACAACATTCATGCCTTTCTGAGAAAATGACAGATTACTTGTGTAAGAGGGAGACTTCAGTCTTTCTTGAGCATACCTGCAACATGGTACAAATTCACCTCCCATCACCACACATGACACAGAAAGATGAGGCAGCTCTGGTCACCGGCAGCTATTTAACTCCACATTGGGAACTGGGTTGGAACAACATTGAATAAAATGGAGCCAATTAAGGTGAAATAGCAACCCTTACTCAGAGTTAACAAATTTTTCTTATATGCCAAACTCTGAGCTTAAATTTACTTGAACTATCACTCTGAATCCCCAGAATGCCCTTAGAGGGCGGCATTGTTGTGGCCCATTTTGTAGATCACCACTGATGCTGACTGATGCATCACGGATGCAAGACCACACCGGACAGAGTTTAGATGGAAGCGAGGTGACATCCTTCCCAGTCCTGACCTCTTCACTACTACACTCTGCCACCATACACCAAGTAGCCTAAGGGGCTGGTTTCCAGAGATACTCGGTAGACAGTAAAGACAGAGAGGGGAACCCTGGCCCTCTCTACGAGCACTACCACCAACACACCCGTGTGTGGGAGCTCATGGAGAGGTTGTCATGGCCTCTTCCTGCTTCGTTAGCCAAATGGAGCTGCAGAGCTGCTGCTTTCAGTTTTAGGTTTTAATGAGGGGCCGTGTCCTTCGGTTGCTGCCCATGTGATTTGATGGACAATGCAAACCATGGTGGTTTGGCCATGCTGAGGAACACAAAGGTGTGCGCCCCTCCTGGTACAGGAGTCTGCACCACGGAGCTGCTACTGGAACCACCCCGACCAAAGGAAAGAGTGAGTGAGCAAAGAGCACGTTAAGAAGCCCATGAGCCCGAGTGTTGGTGGTCTGTTCACTGCCGCTGCCCAATGTGCCTTTGTTCTGTTAGCAGATGGATAAATTTGTGTTACCCAGAAATGTTGCCCTGCTCTCTGCCTAGAACCTCAGCTCATTCATTGTCACACTGACCCCTTCTTTTCTTCATTAACCACTGTGGTTAATCTGTGGTCCCTTCCCCCACCTCCTCATAGCCTAGGGAGCCCCTGTGGGCCTCGCCCTGTGCCCCACAGCTGAGTCAAGCATCCTCATCTGATGTTCCTATCTCTACTTTCACTCACGGTACTGGGAGCTCATGAGAACCTGAAAAGACAGAAATGCATTTTACTGATTTCTATGGCCGCAGTGTCTTAAAGCTGATGGGCAGAAAGGAAATAGATGCTCAGTAAACACGCAATGCATGGATGGCACATGCACAGGTATCTGTCTGTGCAAAGGGAAAGGCTTAGATGATTTGAAAGATGGCTGATCCTACCCTGAAAAATTACGAGCTCTGAGCGACCAAAAAAAGCCTTGTGTTCACTGTATTCCACCTACCAGTCAGACACTGAGATTAATAAGCTATTTTCTGGAGCATTTTTGAAGAAGCCTGGTAGGTGCTATCTTGTAAAAATGATGCTAAATATGGTGCAGGGTGAAATTTTGCACAGCAAGCCATTGGATATTCATATAGGATATGGAATAGTACACCAGATGCAGCCTAACATAAGATACATAGCCTCTGTAATTTTAGTAGCAGAAATGGAGAGGAGGTTATGATACACATGTTTATCATCTTTGTTTATGCATTTAAAGGACATCTCATCCACTTTAGATTCAGAAGGACGAGACAATGAAAAATGCATGAGCCTCAGAGAAAGCAGTGCTGCCGGAGCTGAGTGCCCATTCTAGCAGAGCTCGTACTCATAAAGACCAACAGAACCAGAACCAGCAGCACTTTGCTCTGCTACAGAAACAGACTGCAAGGCTGAGAACAAAGTTGTGCTGCAACTTAGATATTCAAAATAAGATTAAAAATAAACCATAAGTTGTATCCTGCTTTCTTGTCTTATTAGTGAGATACATTCTTTCAGGAGGAAGAATTTCAGCACAGTATGATGTAACTAATTCTCTGCCATGAGAGTGAAATAATTACGCTCTGGTCGGGGCAGGCGCACTCCACATGTGTGAGTAGGGCTCTTTGTTCCAATAATGCTTCTCGGCCAGTCGTGTCAGAGCTGGGTGCCACACAGATTCCCATACCTGCATGAAAACCGCTGTGCATCCTGCCCGGCTCTCACGTCACCCAGGGAAGGTGGGAGAAGCACCCCACTGTCCTCTGATGAGATTCCTGTGTGCAGAAGCCAGGCCATGGACATCTGGAAGCTCTTTGCTAAAAGAGTTCTTCTTCTTCTTTTTTTTTTTTTTTTTTTTTTTTTAGCCACATCCAGCATGAATTAGACTTCTTTGTAAGAAGATTATCAGGCAAGAAGCAAACCCACACCTCAAGGAGTTAATATTAATTGTAGCTTCTTCGCCTTAGATTTTGTATTGTTGGAATCAAATCTCTTCTTGACCTGTGGGACCCAAGTTGCTTCATTTTCTCATCAGGTAGAAGGAGCCAAGAGAGCCACCAGAAGTCCTTCCGAACACACGGAGCACTGCTGGGTGCTGGGTACTGGTGAGGGGACCTAAGGTCCCAGCCTCGGGAGCGAGGCGCTCACATACACTGTACCCCGTGTCGGGAGAAACCACTGCCGTGCCTCCTGCCAAGTGAGCCCCGAGTGCTGGAAGGCTTGGGCACAGCTTTCTTGGCATAAATGGGGTCTTCTGACCAGTGTGTGTGCTGTGGCCTCTTACAGTCCCCTCCAGATCCTTTGGTCATGTGGATCTCATGGTCCCTGGCCACTTATTTTGGTGACTGCCACCACCAGCTCTGCAAAGACTGCCAAACACCAGGGCCCTGTGCCTCAGGCCCATGGCGCCCCTTGTACCTTCCCCCTGGTGACCCCAGCTGATGCTGACCCCTGTGGGTGTCCACTCACAAGGAGCCAGAAGTACCAGGAGATTACCACCCTTGGTCAATCTGGCGTGCTCAGGCAGACCATGGACATGTTTCCCTCTTCACCCAGGCGAGTGGTGCTGAGACACTGTTGTCTACCCTGGCCCGGCCTCTCCAACTTCTACCCTTGTGCTGAGCCCCAAGCTCCTGCACCCTGGAACTGCACCCCACGATGAGGTAGCAACATGCATACCTCTGGCTTCCTGAGGGAGGGGCTCTCAGCCTGAAGGAGAATGCGCTTCCACTTCCTTCACCCCGATTTCGGACTTACGACGAGGAGACACTGGAGTGTACACACTGACTCCTAAAACTCTGGTCTCAGTCCAAGATTTCCACTGGACCCTTTGGCAGCTGGGTTGCCAACAATGTCCACTTATTTAATGTGGGCCTAAAGGTCATCTGCCCAGATACAGGCCAGGCAGATGTTGGGTATCTAGGACAAGGCCACTGCCTCTCATGAGCTGTCAGGGCCCCTTGAGAAGTGTGCACAGCTCAGGGAGCTGATGCATGTAAGTGACTTGACCTTCGCTTGAGATAACACAGTTTTCTCTTTCTCCCCATCAAGACACAAAGACATGCTGCTCTGCTAACAGATTAGATCCCACCCTCCCCTTAAATTCAGGGAACTTATTCCTATGCTGATTGCATAAGTAAATGCACTGCGGGTGCTGGGCAGTTCCTTTCTCCCATCAGGAGAGAGGCTCCACCTGGCCTCAGCTTTTGTATATTGATCCCTGTCTTCTTCATCCCCGCATCCTCCCTCCGAAGCTTCAAGAGCCACACAAGATGCAGGAGGAGCAGCCTCACGTCCAGGATGAGAGAGAAGAGTGTGTGGCTTGTGTGGCAGGAGTCGAAGTCACTGGGACAAGTGTCATCCTTACCATCAAACAAAGTGAATCTGGAAGGGCTTCCTGAGAGCCAGGGAGGGCTGACACACATGACAGGTACACAATGGCAGGCGTGGGGTGCCCGTCACTCAGGGAAGGGGAGTGATGTGGTCTCAGCAGAGGGTCCACTCAGATGGCGAGGGAGGAAGCATCGTAACAGGACGCACCAGTACAGATGGGCCAGTGGCCGAGGGTCTCACAGAGCAGGGAGATCTACTCACTGGGGAGCCTGCCTCCAGGGAATGGAATAAGCACAGTGCTCCCAGTGACTCTGCTCACTATTAGAACCAAATCCAGATGGCTTCATGGTATAAAGACGGTTCAGTAAGAGGCCAAACAGAAAAGCCAGGTGCCTCTGTGCGGGCGTGGTTCCCACAGGAACTGTGTTGGTGCCAGGGTCACCACCTGTGGCCGTAGCTCACCGGAGTCTGCACCTTCACCCAGCACCGCAAAGCCTAAGGCCAGACCCGCCTCAGCAAACCTGCAGCTCAGCCCCTACAACCTTCTGCAGCTTGGAAGGAGGAAGAGTGTGCTGTAGTCCAGGGCTGTCTTGCTTCTCACATACAAAGTAGTGATACAGCTTCTTCTCCGATCCTAGGGGATCATTTTGTATTCCCCCAGGGATGTGTACTATGGTGACAACTACCTGAAAAAAAGCTGTTTAATCAATCATTTCATTGGGGTGCAGGTCTTTGGTCTCTTCTTTTAGAGAATCAGCATGGTGTGGTAAAGTGAGAGCATGATGAAATGAATAGATTAGACACTGACTCTGCCACTGTTATGGCTGGAGCCTGGGTGCAGTCATGGCGGTGGCTTCTAGAGTTTGACTCACAGACTCTTCTCTCCATGATCCTCCTCTTTCTCCCTTTAACTCTTGTCACTGTGGCTGCCACGAATGGCTGCTCTTCCCTGGAGGCCAGCTGAGTATGGACTAAAACTTGCAAAAAATTGTAAGATAAATAAACCTCTCCTTATTTCATTTGGGCATCAAGTATTTTGTCTCGGCAACGAGAAAAAAGTAACTAAGACAGTCACTAATTCACCGAGACTCATGTTCCAGTTGTAAAGTGGGGATAATCACACAGATCCGAAGGTCATCATGAGGCCTGAATGCAGCACCTTGCCTAAGTTACCTCCCACAATCCCTGGCCCACAAGCACCCTCCAAATAACAGCCTTCACACCAAGGATCCTACTAATGCACTGTGGTTACGAGACTGGGTCATGACACATTGTAAGAAAACAAAACTACTGCTAACATGCCTCTCATGTTCACTTCTTCACTACAAATTTATTTCCTAATCAGGAAAGTTTGCCATTCAGAAATTGAGGAGAGAAAAAAACCAAACAAACAAAACAAAAAGCCAGGCCTGTTAGAGGGGTCCTGTGTGACGTTAAGGCTGAGCTCAGTTTTAAACAGGAGAAGAGGAGCCGGTTCTCAGGCTGGCGAGGCTGGCGAGGCGAGCAGGAAAGGTGGTGGCCTGGGTGGCCGTGTTGCGGGGATTTCACTCTCTATGCTTCAAAATGCCTTTGACAGTTTCATTATGAAATGCTTTTAGCTTTGCACTCTGAATTATGTTAATGAACCCTAAGGCCAAATGGCAAACATCTAACTTCAAAATCTACTGAATAAAAAAAAAAAGTATACAAGTGGACTGATGACTATTTTAAAGTAAAAACTCATATCAAATTCCATTATTTCATTACATATTTACCAAACTTGTACGCATGAACTATAGTGCATTTGAAGTAGAGAAGATGAGGCAAATTGGTCCTACTAAGTGCTGAACCCTCTGCATACAATTAAAACCCATTGCTCAGGAGCACACTCAGGAACTCGGGGTGCATAACCAGGGCATCTGGGCCTTGCTGCAGCAGATGTGTGGAGCTGGTTGCCGCAGTAGCAGTGGGGTCTTTGGCATGGAGCTCACACACAGCTTTTTCTTTTCTTTTCCTTTGCATCAGGAGATGATTCTGAGCATCCTGCTCTGCGGCGCCCTTTTCTGTCCATGCCGCATCCTAGTCCATCCACGCCTTGTGACAATCGCTTCTCCAGGAAAAGGACACCGCATGTGGGAATTGGGCGCGGAGATCTTGGAATGTTTTGCACTGATAATTGTAATTTGTGTAGTTCACATGTGTATGTTTTTATGTAATGCTCAATATGGAGTCGAGGGTGGAGACTCCAGGGGGGTTGCTGGAGGCCCTCTACATAACCCCTTTGTGAGGACTGATTGTGGGGTTTTGCCTTCTGTGAATAATGTGAGAGAAGTTTATTCGGGAGCTTTGGGTGAAAGAGCTCATGGAGGAGGATTTACAAAATTCCTGTGAGACAACTACCCTGAGACACTGGACAGGCAGCCAGAG